>CM046808.1:28522431-28568883 GCA_025617405.1 Perca schrenkii | reverse complement strand
AATAAAGAACAGATGTGTTGATGTTTTAAATGTGTAGCTCAACATTACTATGTTCTAATCAATGATCTTACCCCTAAAATTAGTTTTGTTTAAAATTAGTTGTTAGTTCTATGTGCAGTGCAGTTTTAATATTAATGCTATCATGTTTTGATTTCTTTCCACATATATTTAACAAAAGTTTACAGCCTTTGACTCTTTTCCTGCTATTGTATTAAGTCAAAATAACCGCGCGACTAAAATCTCCTACTTCACCGTTAAACGTACAATATGTAACTTTCTGCCGCTAGGGGTCTCTCAACCAAAACAATGGACGGTAAAACTGGACTTTTGATGACGTTGTGAAGTTGCGTGGAATTATGGGAGTTTTTAGTGTTAAACACCTTTGCTGCCGGTTAGAATGCATCAGTTCACGGACGAGTTTACCCATTCAAGTTTATTCACGTTACGTTTAGTAACGTTTATTCATGTTATTGTAATAAAATAGCTGCAGTTTCCCCAACATAGTTACGTTTTTCTTGATTAGATTTTTATTTGTAGCTGACCAGTTAGCTAGTGAGCCAGCAAGCTAACAGTAGCCAGCAGCTAAAACACAAAATATTTCACATATCAATGTCACCTGTTGGATGGTTTCAACACCGGGGCGGACAGGGTTTGTTGTAACGCTAGCTAGCTACTAAACGAGTCTGAGAGACGGGTGTGGGGGGGGATTGTCGGGGAAATCTCCGCGATAGCGAGCCAGGACGGTCGATGCCTGTTGTGCAGCAGCAGAACATCTCCCAGCTGCCCGGAGTTATCTCCCCTTCACTTTTCAGTAATCTTAACTTTTCGTTTTGGTGCTTAACCCACCTTTTGTCGGGTTAATTTAGCTAACCGTAAAGACAGCTAAACGCGAAGGGGGAGAAATTCGTTAGGGAGGAGATTTTCAGCACATACACCGGTAGCGCTACGGAGATGTAGCTACCGCTATGGATGGCCGCTGTTGTGACTCGGTGCTGGGTCTGATATAGTCTGTTTCCCGATGTTTAATTAAACTGCCGTTAGCGTCGTAAGCACGGTCATGGCCGGGCGGTTGCTGTAATGGAAGTAGCTGGCTGATAGCTGACTGGGGGCTAACGGTAACTAGCTAGCTATATGTCCCGGGGCTGTTGTCAGCTGTCATCCCGACTGAGTCTCTCTGCGCCGGGGGAGTGAGGCAGACAGACCGGGGTGTGCTACTTTGGCTAAATTAGCATTAGATTGATCGTCTATCTATACAGCTAACGTTAACGTTACTAGTGAAGTTATTCGTGGGTTAGCTCAGTCCTGTTAGCTGTGGTCGAAACAGTCATACTAAAAATAACTTTATTAGCGTGTTTAACGATGTTGTAACCTCATAATGTTACCCGGGGGGAGGATGGTCGGGGGGAGGATGGTCGGGGGGAGGATGGTCGGGGGAGGATGGTCGGAGGAGGATGGTCGGGGGGAGGATGGTCGGGGGGGGGGAGGATGGTCGGGGGGGAGGATGGTCGGGGGGAGGTTGGTCGGGGGGAGGATGGTCGGGGGGGGAGGATGGTCGGAGGGGGAGGATGGTCGGGGGGAGGATGGTCGGGGGGAGGATGGTCGGGGGGAGGATGGTCGGGGGGGAGGATGGTCGGGGGGAGGATGGTCGGGGGGAGGATGGTCGGGGGGGAGGATGGTCGGGGGGGGGGAGGATGGTCGGGGGGAGGATGGTCGGGGGGGAGGATGGTCGGGGGAGGATGGTCGGGGGAGGATGGTCGGGGGGAGGTTGGTCGGGGGGGAGGATGGTCGGGGGGGAGGATGGTCGGGGGGAGGATGGTCGGGGGGAGGATGGTCGGGGGAGGATGGTCGGGGGGAGGATGGTCGGGGGGGAGGTTGGTCGGGGGGAGGATGGTCGGGGGGGAGGATGGTCGGGGGGGAGGATGGTCGGGGGGGAGGATGGTCGGGGGGAGGTTGGTCGGGGGGAGGATGGTCGGGGGGAGGATGGTCGGGGGGGAGGATGGTCGGGGGGGGAGGATGGTCGGGGGGGAGGATGGTCGGGGGGGACTATCACCATGGAGACCGGGGATCAGGTCCTGTGTGTCACGTTTCCTAAACTCAACCGTAGCTTTCTTCTCGTGATAACACGGTGAGTGGCGTGTATGTTTACGCCCGCTGTATACAGCGTAGACATTAGAGGGTGACACGGGAATCAATTATCTCTCCCATCCCATCCTGATCCCCCCAAAATACTCCCGTCACACCCCCATCACGGGACTGCCCCCCAAAATAATTCATGAGAGAAAGACTCCTGAATCCTGTCCTGCTCCGTTTGGTTCCCTATGTTGTCTAAAGTTATCAGACTCTGTGTGTGTGTGTGTGTGTGTGTGTGTGTGTGTGTGTGTGTGTGTGTGTCTGTGTGTGTGTGTGTGTGTGTGTGTGTGTGTGTGTGTGTGTGTGTGTGTGTGTGTGTGTGTGTGTGTGTGTGTCTGTGTGTGTCTGTGTGTGTGTGTGTGTGTGTGTGTGTGTATGTGTGTGTGTGTGTGTGATGATGTCTAGTGATGATGTCTATGTAATGATGTGTGATGTGTGTGATGTGTGTGTGTGTCATAATAATGTGTCATAATAATGTCTGATGATGATAATGATAATAATGATGATGATAATAATATCTAATAATAATGTATATGTGTGTAATGATAATAATAATATCTATATAATAATAATAATAATAATAATACTAATAATCTATTAATAATAATATCTATTTCTATGTGTAATATCTAATAATGTCTATGTGTGTCTAATATGTCTATGTAATGTGTCTGATGATGTCTGATGATATGTGTGTGATAATAATGTGATGATGATGTGTCTGATCATAATGTGTGATCTATTGATGTGATGATATGTAATAATAATAATATGTAATAATATCTAATATATATTTAATGTCTAATATTAATATCTCTCTATATAATAATAATGATGTCTAATAATGTCTAATAATATTAATATTATTAATATCTATATTTAATAATAATAATAATAATAATAATAATAATATTAATATCTAATAATAATATAATATGTAATATCTAATATGTATCTAGTAGTAGTAGTGTCTAGTAGTAGTAGTAGTGTGTGTCTCGTAGTAGTAGTGTGTGTAGTAGTGTCTGTGAGTAGTGTCTGTGTAGTAGTAGTAGTGTGTGTGTATTAGTAGTGTGTCTGTGTCTGTGTAGTAGTAGTAGTGTAGTGTGTCTGTGCTCTGTGTGTGTCTGTGTCTGTGTCTGTGTGTGTGTGTCTGTGTGTCTGTGCTTGTGTGTGTGTGTGCGTCTGTAATGTTTATGTGTGTGTGTGCGTCTGTATGAAAGTGTGTGTGTCTGTGTGTGTGTGTGTGTGTGTGTCTGTGTTTGTGTGTGTGTGTGTGTCTGTGTGTGTAAGTAACTAGTGTGTGTGTGTGTGTGTGTGTGTGTGTGTGTGTGTGTGTGTGTGTGTGTGTGTGTGTGTGTGTGTGTGTGTGTGTGTGTGTGTGTGTGTGTGTGTGTGTGTGTGTGTGTGTGTGTGTGTGTGTGTGTGTGTGTGTGTGTGTGTGTGTGTGTGTGTGTGTGTGTGTGTGTGTGTGTGTGTGTGTGTGTGTGTCTGTGTGTGTGTGTGTGTGTGTGTGTCTGTGTGTGTGTGTGTGTGTGTGTGTGTGTGTGTGTGTGTGTGTGTGTGTGTGTGTGTGTGTGTGTGTGTGTGTGTGTGTGTGTGTGTGTGTGTGTGTGTGTGTGTGTGTGTGTGTGTGTGTGTGTGTGTGTGTGTGTGTGTGTGTGTGTGTGTGTGTGTGTGTGTGTGTGTGTGTGTGTGTGTGTGTGTGTGTGTGTGTGTGTGTGTGTGTGTGTGTGTGTGTGTGTGTGTGTGTGTGTGTGTGTGTGTGTGTGTGTGTGTGTGTGTGTGTGTGTGTGTGTGCTGATGTAGTTGTGTGAATGCAGCGCTGCAGAGCTGTGTGTCTCTCTCTGCTGGGGGGGTTAGGTAGTGACCATTTAGCGAGCCCCCCGGGTCACTGTATTCCCACCAACAACCGTATCAGGAGTTGTAAGAGGTTCTCTTCTCTAAAACCAAACGCCTCGCAATCTTTGGGAACACTCACCACATTGTAGCCTCATATCTTAATTTAATCTCCGGCTCCGCCCCCCCGCTCCCGGTGATTTCTATGCTTGATCCGTCCCGAACACGTTAACGACAGTGAAATTGACTGTCCCGAATAATTGTCACCCTCTAGTAGACATACAGGCAGATATCTCAAAATGCGTAGAGATAACACACCACTTGGCTTAAGGAAGTCACCGTGTATGTTTACGTGAAGTCATGATGTCATGTTGGTGTGAGAGAGAGAAAGAGAGACATCATCTGGAAAATACATTGAACTTTTTTTTAATGCTGCACGATTGATCTAATCCCAGTCATGATGTCACTGTGTGTGAATAACTAACCTCATAAACTGTGTGATTTAAGGAAACTAAAAGGTGAGCTGTGTGCGTCTCACTCAGTGTCCACTCCAGTCTCCACGTTGTAACAGCCTTCACTTTACCCACAGTAGAAACAACAGAAGAAGACACTGGGTCTTAAGAAGCTTGGTGTTCTTCACACTTTACCAACACGTTGGACAAAGTAGATTTTGTAACTTAATCAATAGTTCTTTTATTACACCCATCCTTAATGTGGCATATACAATGTATTTACTTCAATGAGAATTTGTGTTTTTCTTATTTGTTCTATTTTTCATTTGTGCTGTTGAGCAAACCAAACCAAACTTTCTCCTCTATCATTTAAAACATCTGTGAAAAATTCTCTAACTGTTGTGAACATGTCCCTTGTTTTTATTTTCAGTTACTTTTCCTTCTCTCTTTCTTTCTTCATTCTTTATTTTCTTTACTCATTTAATTCTTCCTTTCTTCCTTTTTATAAACTATGTTTTTATGTTTTTATATTCTATATATTTCGTTGAACTTTTTTAAAGAAACCAACATGTTGAGGGCTTTCTGGGTTTCTTTTGCAAAACATTTTTAATTTTCTGTTTTTCTATGTGCTAAAGAAATCAAATGAAAATTAGATGTTTATTTTGAAAAGATTGTTTTTTCATTATTATTTTTCATGAATTTCATGTATTTATATTTACATTTTATTTGAATGTTTAAGTTGAGAAAAACGTCCTTTTAGGAAGAAACCTGGGACAGACCCAGACTCTTGGTAGGAGGTGTCTGAAGGTGCTGATTGGTGAACAGTGGTAATAATAGTCATAATAAAGATAATGGAACTATGACTAGAAATAGTTGTAGTAGTTCATGGTGTAGCAGGGCACTGCAGGGCGTTACAGGGTAATCAATGAGCTTTTCCCTAAAATGAGTAGAGAGACTTTTGGTGTGTCTCAAATCGCGCACTTCTGTACTTATACTAACTATTTGAGTACACTCAAAATTTAACTCGTCGAAGTGTGGTAAATGCAGTGCACTACAAGTACCCGGATGGTGCTCTCATAACGGTGAAAAAGTTGAGTGTGGATCGATGGACACTTTCCACACTCAACGGTCGCCATCTTGGCTACGTAGCGGAAGGGGCGGAGCTAACAAAAGGTGAAAAACTTTCGATAATGGCGGCCGAATACGCGACAGCGAGACCCAAATGTAAGTTCAACATTAGTCTTTTTGCTATACTTGTTTAACATATACGCAACCTGTTTATGTATGTGTGGTTAATTTTGCAGTCAGTGATGATTTTTTTACCGCAAATTATAACGTTTATTTGCATCGTAATTTGACTTCCTATCAAGCTAGCTTTAGCTAACCTTAGCTAGCTAACAGCGGCGAAGTTACTGGTACTTCTAGCTATACTCTTTGGTTTAACCACTGGCAAATAAGTTATAACCTAGCTAACGTTACATGTGTTGTGGTATACGGTTCTTTGTTTTAAGCTATCGTCCTCACTGTAGACGAGTTTAGCGTTAGCTAGATGTGTGATCTGGTAAATATACATTAAGCTGCCTACGTTAGTAGTAATGTTACAGTACGTTAATGTATGCTATGTTATATCATATTAACAGTGCCGTTTCTGTCCTGATCTGACTTATATAATCGTTAGGGACACGGACAATGCTGCCAACTTGAGGGAAGTCCTCCTCTGCTGGAAGGAGAACGACTTGGGGGAGGAGAGAGAGGATTTCCCTGCTGGTCTTGTGGACAGCACGGTGCAAAGGTTCTGGCTAAACCACGATCAGATGTACCGCTGGCGAGCCAAAAGAGGAAGACAAGGGCCTCGATGACGGGTCCCACGCCGTACCGAGGATGTACCGTTAAAGGATCCCCCTGGAGAGTCTGAAGTCCACCCTCAAATCACTTTCCCCATCAAAATACAGGGCCAGCAATGAATAGAACAATAGGATCTATTTAAATGTCTATTGTGTTGCCTCTGCTTTCACTCTTGTATTTTCACTGTAATTAATAGCTATTGCAATAAACACCCTTGATACAAACATATAATATGACTATTTTCTATGTTAACGTTATACGTCAGTTGGACACCATTTTAATTGCTCCAATTTTGCTAAATAACTCAAAATGGCCATTTGTGGTTATTTATTTTTTTTTACAATGAATTAAGAGCAAAAGCATGAATATCATCATACCTGGATGTTTACGGTTGCATAAAATAAAGTGCAAAAACAAGCAACAATAAAAACAATCATTCATTTTGATGAACAAGGCAGAAATGTATGGTGACAACAGGAGGTGGGAATGCTCTGCCCTGGGTATAATTCACAACTTCACAGAAGAAGAAGGAGGAGGACTGAGATGTTTTGATCGTCACTTCCTGTAAGTACAAAAGGAAGTGCGCGATTTGAGACACACTATTTGTCATTGTGTTGTTATGGATCATCATAATATCAGCCCTCTTATTCTGTCACATTTCCTCTTCCTCCGGCCATTTCATTACCATTCTCTACCTGTTCACCAGATTCATCGGAATTTATTATGAGGTTTTGATTTGCAATTCTTCTCGATGTCTCCTGCGGTGCACTACAACTCTCCGCCTGAACTGCATGTATTTTTATAATAAAAAAAATGGAAGTCAGCCAGATATCATTGTTGAGGGGGAAAGGATCCAGACTGTGTCACATTTTAAATATTTGGGAATAATTGTGGACTCACAGCTGTCCTTTAGGAAAACATGTGTGTAAAACTGTCACATTTAATTTAAGGAAATTTAGATATATTAGAAATCAGCCGCAAAACTTTTTTTTTTTTTAGTCATATCATACTGTATCACAAGCTGTAAAAAACATCACTTGCTCCACTGCAAACTCTTCATAAACAAACACTCAAGGCATTGGACAAAAAGCCATCAAGTTATCATCATTGGAACATAATCCAAAAGACATAATCTCATGACCTTTGAGAGTTTTGTGTTTCTTGCTGATGTTAGTCTAGTCTATAAAGTAATCAATGATCTGGCCGCTCCACCATTAAATGAGTTTGTGTCACTGTGTTCAGGCACTGGGAGGAGAACTAGGACGACCAACAGAGGTGACTGTGTAGTACAGAACAGATCTACTGAGTCGGGCAGATCAGTCTTCTCTGTTAGAGACACAAAGTATTATAACTCAGTACCAAGAGAGATCAGAGAATGGAACTACTTTGATGGTTTTAAATTAAAGTTGAAATCATGGCTGAAATCAACCCAATCATGTTCCCATCAATCATCAACCCAAACAGCCAATCTTTATGTAGTGAAGTCCTGTTGTAGTGGGGTCTAAATGTTGGGATTTTATTGTTGGTTCTATTGTTGCTGTTGTCTTCATGTTGTTGTTCTTGTAGTGTTTTTGTGTTGTGGTTTTTGTTGTTGTAGTGGGCGAATTTTAATACGGTGGAATTTGATTGTCTTTACTACAGCGTTAGCATTTTCTGTTATTTGCCCAGGGACTACAGATGAAAATTAGCTTATAGCTAATTATGGTACTGCTAAGGAGCTGTGCAATGTCCCTGTCAAATTAATAAAATAAAAAAATAAAATAAATAAACTGTTATTGATACCAAGAGCTGTTTAACAGAAACACAAATATTAAAATCCGTTGTTTTTGGGTGTGATTAAGAACAGTCTCATGCATGATATATAATGTAAATGTGTGTAAAGTGTGCATGTTTACGCTAATACTGATGGCTTCAACTTTACATTGATTTATTGTGTTTATAATCACATCTGGACTTACCGAGCCTTTCTGCAGTTCCTCACAGCTGGAACCAGTCTCCGTTTTCCCTCCTGTGATGTATTGTACTGACTCAGGTCCAACTCATCCAGAACCTCCTCTGACATCTGCAGCATGTAGGCCAGAGCTGAGCAGTGGATCTCAGAGAGTTTCTTCTCTGATCTGTTCTCTGACTTCAGGAACTCTTGGATCTCCTGATGGACTGAGTGGTCGTTCATCTCCGTCAGACAGTGGAAGATGTTGATGCTTCTGTCAGGAGACATTTTGGTCTTCTTCTCCTTCAGGTTGTTGATGGCTCTCTGGATGATTTCTGGACTGTTGTCTGTCTGACCCAGCAGGCCTCCTAAGAGTCTCTGGTTGGACTTCAGAGAAAGGCCATGAAGGAAGCGGACAAACAGGTCCAGGTGGCCATATTTACTCCTCAGGGATTTCTCCATGGCTCTCTTCAGGAAGACATCCAGAAATGAATCAAAATAGTCTTTCCCCAGGAAGTCCTTGAGTACCTCTGTGTTCCTGCTGGTGTAACAGTGGAACAGGTAGACTGCAGCCAGAAACTCCTGAACGCTCAGATGAACGAAGCAGTAGACTGTTTTCTGGAAGATCACACTCTCTCTTTTGAAGATCTCTGAACAAACTCCTGAGTACAGCGAGGCCTCTGTGACATCCAGACCACAGCGCTCCAGGTCTTCTTGGTAGAACATGATGTTTCCTTTCTTCAGCTGTTCAAACGCCAGCCTCCCCAGCTTCAGAAGAACTTCCCTGTCAGCCTCCGTCAGCTCCTGTGGACTCGTCTCATGTCTCTCAGCATACTTGAGCTTCTTCCTCTTTGTCTGAACCAGCAGGAAGTGTGAGTACATGTCAGTCAGGGTCTTGGGCAGCTCTCCTCTCTGGTCTGTAGTCAACATGTGGTCCAGAACTGTAGCAGTGATCCAGCAGAAGACTGGGATCAGACACATGATGTGGAGGCTCCTGGATGTCTTGATGTGGGAGATGATTCTGCTGGACAGCTCTTCATCACTGACTCTCTTCCTGAAGTACTCCTCCTTCTGGTCGTCAGTGAAGCCTCGTACTTCTGTTACCCTGTCAACACACGCAGGAGGGATCTGATTGGCTGCTGCAGGTCGGGAAGTTATCCAGACGAGAGCCGATGGAAGCAGCTTCCCCTGGATGAGGTTTGTCAACAGCACGTTGACTGATGACTTCTGTGTGACATCAGAAACAGCCTCATTGTTGTTGAAATCCAGGTAAAGTCTGCTTTCATCCAGGCCGTCAAAGATGAAGAGAACTTTAGAGCCAGCGAGCTGCTCTGCTGTGACCTCCTGTAATGATGGATGGAAAACACGGAGCAGCTCCAGAAGACTGTACTGCTCATCTTTGATCAAGTTCAGCTCCCTGAAGGAAAGAGGAATCACCAGATCCACATCTTGGTTTTCCAAACCCTCGGCCCAGTCCAGACAGAACTTCTGCACTGAGAAGGTTTTTCCAACGCCAGCGACGCCGATCATCATAACGACTCTGATGTGTTTCTGTTGGTCAGGTAAGGCTTTAAAGATGTCGCTGCACTTGATTGGAGAGTCATGGAGGGTCTCCATCTTGGAAGCTGTCTCGAGCTGCCTCACCTCATGTTGGGTATTAACTTCTTCACTCAGTTCATCTGTGATGTAGACCTCAGTGAAGATCCTGTTGAGGAGGGTTGCACTTCCTGTTTGATCAGCTCCTTCAGTCACACGTTTCATATGTCCCCTTCACTCTGATCTTATGTTTATGTTTAACAACGTACACTGTAAGGAAATACAAAAGTCTATTTATTAATAGTGTTATTTTCAGTCTCCAAACAACAATTATAACAATAAAAAGGAATGAAGACGGAGGACACAAGAAGAATCCTGTTTTGAGACATGAAGACATCAGCAGACAGATGGACAGTCTTACTTGTTCTGGATCTTTCTCCACACTGGGGACAGCAGGAGTCTCCTGATGAAGCAGACTGGTCCCAGTATGAGGTGATGCACTGTCTGCAGAACCAGAGTCCACATCTGGTAGAGACTGGATCCTTCAGGACGTCCTGACACAAAGCACAGCAGGACGGTTGCTCATCCTCACAAACATCACTCCTCTTCCTCTTTCTGTCAACACATTTCTTTATGAAATGACTTGTTGAAATATCAAAACTCGATGTTTTAAAAAGTGCCCATAACTGTTCTGTCTACAGACTGCATGAGAAATGTTCCCCCAGCTAAACTCCCCTCCTTTCATAAATACTAATGCTTTTCCTCTCCGACTGTCTTATTAAAAATTTAGTGATCCGTCTGTAGTTTGTTCATTAAAACAAACTCAACACTTCCTGCCGCTCCTTTACAGTAAACGTCTTTCCTTAAGGAGAAATCCAGCCAATTTTTAGCTGAATCTTGAGCGCTTGATGTCACCGAGTAGTGTTGATAGGAAAAGAAAAAGAAGTAGGTGACAGTATGAACTTTGAATTCAAACGGTTTCTTGACAATGTCTGAGTTGAAAACGCATCTCGTTGTCACGTGAGGGGCCACGTTCATGTTGCACAGAAATGTTAATTGCATTTTGTGTCTGTTAAGAGGCACAAAAGCACTCTTTAGAACATGCCCCCACAACTGTCAATTTAGCTAACTGGGAGCTCTGGCCATTAGCTGCAGCAACTCCAGTTTGCTAGCACCGATGTTCTTTTTTCTATCGACAGTACTCGGTGATATCTAGTGATCAAGATTCATGTAAAACGGGTCTGAGGGTCCAGGTTCTTTAATGAAGTCTGGATGTTCTGGCATCGACCAGTCCCTCTTCATAGACTGACAGCCAGATACTACAGACTCTACTCTACTTCTCTTGTTCTGGACTCTGCAAACACCAAAATGTTTTTATTGATGTTACTTTAATCCTGATATTATCTTTTTTAAGGCCAATTACAAAGCGCTAAACACACGAACTGCTGCCAATAATTAAAACGTATTCAAAGTTTGCATCTGTTGTCTTAGTGGAAAATGTAATATACAAACACAAAATCAATAGAAAACAGCAGAGGAATCTGAAAATGAGTCACATAAATGAGTTAGTATCAGTTCTCTTACGTTATGTCTGACTGTCCAGGTTCAGTACTGAAGGTCAGAGGTTGTGACATCGACCAGTCACTCTTCATAGACTGACAGCCAGATACTACAGACTCTGCTCTCCGTCTCTTGTTCTTTACTCTGCAAACACCAAGAGGTTTTTATTAATGTTACTTCAATCCTGATATTATCTTTTTTAAGGCCAATTACAAAGCGCTAAACACACAAACTGCTGCCAATAGTTAAAAAGTATTCAAAGTTTGCATCCGTTGTCTTAGTGGAAAATGTAATATACAAACACAAAATCAATAGTAAACCGCAGAGGAATCTGAAAATGAGTCATATAAATGAGTTAGTATCAGTTCTCTTACTTTGTGTCTGAGGGTCCAGGTTTATTACTGAGGTCTGGAGGTTGTGACATCGACCAGTCACTCTTCATAGACTGACAGCCAGATACTACAGACTCTCTTCTACGTCTCTTGTTCTGGACTCTGCAAACACCAAGATGTTTCTATTAATGTTACTTCAATCCTGATATTATCTTTTTTAAAGCTAATCATGGAGCGCTAAACACACAAACTGCTGCCAATAATTAAAAAGTATTCAAAGTTTGCATCCATTGTCTTAGTGGAAAATTTTATATACAACCACAAAATCAATAGAAAACAGCAGAGGAATCTGAAAATGAGTCATATAAATAAGTTAGTATCAGTTCTCTTACTTTGTGTCTGAGGGTCCAGGTTCATTACTGAAGTCTGGAGGTTGTGACATCGACCAGTCACTCTTCATAGACTGACAGCCAGATACTACAGACTCTGCTCTCCGTCTCTTGTTCTGGACTCTGCAAACACCAAGAGGTTTTTATTTGTATTGCTTGAATCTTTAAATTCTCTTCTTTTAAAGTGTGAAGCTATGAACGCAAAAACTACTGCTACTGCCAATAATTAGAATTACAAATGTATAAAAGTCCTTTTAGATTGACTACTCCGCATCTGATCGCAGCTGGTGTGGTAAGGACACTACCCAGACAGAAGCAGAGTATGAGGGCGTGCCCTGACAGTACCTAGGTAAGGACTACCAGCCAGTCAGAAGCAGAGTATGAGGGCGTGCCCTGACAGTACCTAGGTAAGCACTACTAGCTAGTCAGAAGCAGAGTATGAGGGCGTTCCCTGATAGTACCTAGGTAACAGTGGTGGCTGCTGATTGTTCAAAGAGGGGAAGCTCATTTTCAGCCTACATCATCAAAATTGTCCATTAATTTATAATAATATTATAATATTAGGGCTGTCAGTTAAACGCATTATTAACGGCGTTAACACAAACTCACTTTAATTTTTCATTGTGAGATTAACATTCTTTCGGATCTAGCTAGACCGGAAACAAAATTACAAATCCCACTATGGTCACGCCAAGACTCGCCCTACGAAGCAGCTCGATTGGTTGCGGTTAGGCATCTCACCTCGAGTGGTTAAGGTTAGGATAGCCGATTGGTCAGGGCATAGGACCTGAACAAATGGGGTTACGTTACCTTGGACGCCTGGCCAATAGTAGTGATTGAAGGGCGGGTATTTCGCAGACCGGAAACTAAACAGACACATGCCGCGGCCGCAGCATAGACAGTATATAATGGACCAATAGACCCCGTTGCTCTGGACGGAGACCAGTGAAGGCTATTAGAAGCACTTTTCCGGTGATCTTTTCCTTTACTGAGCAGCCTCCAACTGACAGAGACAACGTAAATGTGACGTGAGCAACGTGTCTAAAAGTTGTAAGTGTTCTGGTAGCTGTGCCAAGAGAAGTCTCAATCATTCCCAATCTTACAGAGACGGAGAGTGTAGGTATATGTAAGGAGATAACATAGGCCCAGGCTAATTATTGCTAACTAACATGCTAGCTAACATTCGTAATTAAACCTAAACAGCTAATGTAAGTCGAAACTGCCTGCGAGCTTCTCCTGTACTATACGGTAATTCCTCTACTGTGTGACAGTAAGTCTCGTGGTTATGACACAAATGTTAGCGTATTTTTACAAAAGCGTCTGCTACGGAGCCATAACATGAGGTACAAGGTAATGGAGCCTTTTATACATTGTCGTGTTTCTTTAGAAATAAACAACGGACAAATAGAGTCTTTAAACGCTTCAGATGTAAAGTTATTCGCAGTCAAGTGACGTAAAAACAAAATAGCGGTCAGCGGAATGCTAACAAGAGGTGATACCTTTGTAGCAACAAAATGGCGCCATCGAAGGTTCGCGTTCTGAAGCGAAGCTTACCCCCTTGGGCCGCACACACTTGTTTGGGCTTGTGAGCCGCGTAGCTAGTAGGCTCGTCACGGCGATTAACTTCGGAGCGAGTAGTGACTCTAGAGTCCTAGTGAGAGAACCAAAGTGTCTCGTCTGTTCTTTCTGACCACGGTGGGAAACCTGGAGCAGGAAAAGTTACCCAACCAGGAAATGAGTCGGGGGAAACTGTCTATGGGGAAATGCAACGCTACCAAACTACGCCCACGGCAGTCGCTATGACGACCAGCCACGCTCGCCTCAGGTATGAGGCAGTACTATCTGCACTGAGGTAACAGTGTTACATCGTTTAACAGATGTTAGGGTGAAATTGAAAACTACGTATATATATATATATATATATATATATATATATATATATATATATATATATATATATATATATATATGCCAATGTTGTTTTACCTGGTTTTACCTTGTTGTTTACCTGCCCAGGGACTACAGGTGGAAGTTAGCAATTGTTGATATAACCTGGCCCAACAAGTTTAATGTTTATTTGTGCATTGTCCCTGTTTCAAATAAATCAATTTCCATTCCATTTCCATTTCCATTCCAATAAACAGGACAATATAATGGAACAAAAAAAAGTCAAGGGACATTAAAATAGATAAAAATGTGCGATTAATTGCGATTAATCGTGAGCTAACTATGACATTAATGCGATTAATCGCGATTAAATATTTTAATTGTTTGACAGCACTATATAATATAATAATATTGTAATATTTAAATTATAAAATAATAGTAATATTAATAAATAATAATATGATACAATAATAATATAATTATTATATTAATAATTTATAATATCCGTGAGAAGGTTTCATCAAGAGGCCAGCAGGCCATTTTCTTTGTCACAGCACTTCCAGTCAGCCAGCTAACTTTGTCATACAAGGAGAGCTGAACAGACCTGTTGCCCTATCTTTTGCACTAAATCAATCTTAAGTGTTGATCTAACCCTACTGTTTAATTCTTAGTTTCTCCTCGTCAGAAAGACTTTCAAATGGCTTTACCAAAATCAGGTGGACAATATTAACATTGTCTGCCATCGTGTGCCGTTTGCTAGCTGGCTAGTTCACCTCTACAACACTAGCCTAGCCTACTGTATGAATAAATGAATGAACAAATGATCTAACAAAATTATTTTAGGAGAAAATGTGGGAATTAGGTTAAAGTGAAACAAGGAATGTGGTGTATAATTACATTAATTGTATGATGAAAATTGGCTAGCAAAAAAAAGTCAGTTATATTTCGTCACAGTCTTCGTCATCATTTCTGACTTTTTATTTAGTTTTCATCCGTGAAAACGGTTTGTTGACAAATATTTTTCATCATAGTCTTCGTCAACGAAATTAACCCTGCGTAGCAGGGTGTAGCAGGGCACTGCAGAGCGTAGCATATACTGTATCACAAGCTGGTCACACGCTGTAAAAAACATCACTTGCTCCACTGCAAACTCTTTACAAACAAACACTCAAGGCATTGGTCAATAAGCCATCAAGTTATCATCATTGTAACATAATCCAAAAACATAATCTCATGACCTTTGAGAGTTTTGTGTTTCTTGCTGATGTTAGTCTAGTCTATAAAGTAATCAATGATCTGGCCGCTCCACCATTAAATGAGTTTGTGTCACTGTGTTCAGGCACTGGGAGGAGAACTAGGACGACCAACAGAGGTGACTGTGTAGTACAGAACAGATCTACTGAGTCGGGCAGATCAGTCTTCTCTGTTAGAGACACAAAGTATTATAACTCAGTACCAAGAGAGATCAGAGAATGGAACTACTTTGATGGTTTTAAATTAAAGATGAAATCATGGCTGAAATCAACCCAATCATGCTCCCATCAATCATCAACCCAAACAGCCAATCTTTATGTAGTGAAGTCCTGTTGTAGTGGGGTCTAAATGTTGGGATTTTATTGTTGCTGTTGTCTTCATGTTGTGGTTCTTGTTGTCAAAGTACTGTTTTTGTGTTGTGGTTTTTGTTGTTTGTCATTGTAGTGGGTGAGTTTTAATACTGTGAAATGTGATTGTTATCTTTTACTACAGTGTTAGATTTCCTTTTTGACAGAGATGTTATTCTCTGTTTCCTGCCCAGGGACTACAGATGAAAATTAGTTTACAGCTAATTCTGGTACTGCTAAGTAGCTGTATATTGTCCCTGTCAAATAAATACATAAACAAATAAAATAAATAAATAAACTGTTACTGATGTCCAAGAGCTGTTTAACAGAAACACAAATATCATGATTAAGATTAAGAACAGTCTCATGCATGATTTAAGGGTTGCACTGCATATTACGGTTCGGTAATAAGATGGTAATAGTAACAGGTAACAGTGAGATAATAAAGAGGTAATATATAGGTAATAAGATGTATTACCAAAGTAATAACGTGGTAATACATCACAGTAATAAGATGTAATACAGGGCTAATAAGGTGATAAGGTAAAAGACGTAATAACATGCAATTACCAATGTAATAAGTAGGAAAGGGTTTGATAATAACCATATGTATATCTGGGTAATGGTAATATAGTCATATAAATATTGTAATAACATGGTAATAATGGGGTAATATATGTTGATGTTTTCACAGTATTATATGCTACTATCAGCGCAATACCTTCCAAATTAGATAAAACTTCTTGGAATTTAAAATGGGTAATTACCATATTATAATGCTGGAATTCATCCACCCCTAATGATCCAAAGATTTCGCTTTTGTTTCAAGGTAATATTTTACAAATTATATTTTTAATCTTGTGACTTCTTACCTCGAAATACATACTGGCTTCTGGTAGTTTCTGTGTAACTTCCATGAATCAGTACCGCAAAATGCAGTGTATACAGTTGCTAACATGTAAGATAAAATAAAGGAAATACGTAATGTATTGTTATACAGTGTACATAGAATAACCTATATTGTTTATCTAAATAAACTAAAATACACTTACATGTAGCACAACCCAAGATAACAGTGGCAAACTAGCTTAATGAAGCATACTGATAATCTAATATAAGCTATCAATCATCATCAAAAATATACATATTGCACATCAAACCTTCTGACAATAATTAACAAATATATCAGAACAGTATGTCAGTGTTATGGTTTCTGTGTTTTTTGCCTTGCATTCTGTATTATATATTTCTGTTTCCTGTTTTTGTATGTTTATTCTGTAGTTTTCTGTTCCTTGTCTTGTGAAGGTACCATGTGCTGTGTATTGTGGTTTCTGTATATTTCTGTTCCCTGTTGTGATTTTCCCGGATTGTGTTCTGTTTCCTGTTTTATTTTGATAGTCTGTTTTTCTGTCTTGTCTTGTCCAGATTACTTCCTGTGTTTTCCCTCCTCTGTTGATTGTCCTGCCCCACCCTGATGTGTTTCACCTGTTGTCTCACCTGTTTCTAAATTACTCATCCTCTCATGTATTTAGCTTCTGTGTTCCCTTTGTCTCTTGTCAGATCGTCTTGCGTCCGTCCCCATGTCTTGTGTTTGTTCCTGCGTGTGTTCAGTTTACTCCTGCCATCAGTTTTTGGAACCATGTGTTTTCCAGTACTTGTACTGCCGCTTTTTGTTGTATTAAATACCTGAGTTCGACCACCTTCTGCCTGCCTGCCTCCTCTATGCGTTTGGGTCCACATTCCCTGCTCCCACATCACATGTCAGCATCTGTTTCACATACCGAGAATGCTACCAAAGGCATGGAACTTCGAAGATTGAAGCGGATTGTATGGAGAGATAACACATGAGGCTGTCCTGCTCACGTTCAACTTCCTGACTGAAGGTCCTACAGTTCTTAAAGGAACACACACGCATGTGGAACAAGCTATATACTATATCTGGATAATGGTAATATAGTTATATTAATATTGTAATAACATGATAATAATGGGGGTAATATATGTTGATGTTTTCATAGTATTAATTTAAAATATTTGAATATATATATATATATATATATATATATATATATATATATATATATATATATATATATATATATATATACCGTATTTCCTCAAATAAAAACCGGAGTCAATTAAAAGCCGGGCCTCTGATAGTGGCCGGGGCGTGGTCAACACGGACAAATACCGGGAAAAAATAGTGTGGATAATATCCTAAATGCTTTACATATAATATTAAGTCAAAATAAATTTCAAGTTCATTGTACATTTCTACCAATTTAATTTAAACCCTGTAAATGTACCGGGTATTTATTTCAAATATAGGTACTACAGTATTACTGGTAGATTACAATAAGAGCATACAGTAGTGACACCAGTATCTGAGTAACGTTACAGACGGTAGCTAGCTACCGCTAGCTTTGTTTCTAGCTCCAGGCTAACGTGTTTCCTCCCACCTCCAGCTAGCTAGCCGTGCTCTGCTCTGATTGGCTGATCTCGTCATCTCATCCTTCTGTTTCTTCCAGTCTCAGATTCTCCTGGGCTCAATGTCGAAACGTCTCGCAGCTTTTTCACCTGAGTTTTCCTCCGCATACTTTAAAACTCTTTTCGTTTTGTTGTTGAAAAGTCCGTCACTAGCACCAGAGTCCGTCTTTCTCTGCTAGCACTAAATGAGCCCCGTGTTACATCCAGTGTAGCTACTGCCATCTGCTGGCACCTGTACGTTACTGCACACTACACTTGGCTGAGTTACACATACAGCCGCATAGGACAATAATCCAGAAAAACAAAGTGCGGAAAAAAGCATGAATATCTTGTTGAATCTGTTAAACTGACACAATGGTGGCGTTTGATTAATTCTGACCCAAATTGCTTTGTCGCCCTTCTGGCTGTTGATGTATATGATGATATTTTTTGCAAATGTGAACGCTATGGTTTTTCATTTAAAACAGTTTATTTAAAATTATACTTATCAAACAGATGGAATTAGAAATAAAGGCCTGCTTCTAATAAAAGCCTGCTTCAAATACAAGCCTGGTCCCTTCTGCAGTTCAGGTAAATAAAGGCCCCGGCTTTTATTTGAGGAAATATATATATATATATATATATATATATATATATATATATATATATATATATATATATATATATATATATATATATATATATATTATATGAATTTAAAATAGTTATATAATATTATTATGCTGAAATTCATCCACCCTTTATGTTCCAAATATTTCCCTTTTTGTTTCAAGGTAATACTTTACAAATGATATATTTAATCTTGTGACTTCTTACCTGGAAACATGTCTGGTAGTTTTTGTGTAACAACCATGAATCTGTGCTGCAAAATGTTCTGTCCCCATCAAGACATTAGTTCACTTAAATGTTTTTCTTCTCCCATTGCTGGCAGTAGTTTGGTCCACATACGTGTGTATTCCTTTAAGAACTGTAGGACATTTGCACCATGGGACTTCAGTCAGGAAGTTGAACGTGAGCAGTACAGCCTCATGTGTTATCTCTCCATACAATCTGCTTCAATCTTCGATGTTCCATGCCTTTGGTAGCATTCTCGGTATGTGAAACAGATGCTGACATACTGTTCTGATATCTTTGTTAATTTTTGTCAGAAAGTTTGATGTGCAATATGTATATTTTTGATGATGATTGATAGCTCATGTTAGACTATCAGTACGCTTCATTAAGCTAGTTTGCCACTGTTATCTTGGGTTGTGCTACATGTAAGTATATTTTAGTTCATTTAGATAAACAATATAGGTTATACTATGTACACTGTATAACAATACATGACGTATTTACTTTATTTCAGCTTACATGTTAGCTACTGTATATACTGCTGCATTACAGTGTTGTGTAGTTATATTGTTTTTACAATTATGATCGTATAATGTTTGTGACTCATCAATACGTAAGCAACTGGTCATTGTGTTTCATTTCCCAGTTTCACCCTTTCTAAATCCAATAAACTGAGTTACGACAATCCCAGTCTCCAGTGCCTGATGGTGGATGGTGTTTAGCTGCTGGTCAGATTGCACAGGGTTACATGCATGCAGGAAAATACACATTTCATGGTAATATTAGAATAACAGAGGTGCAGGGATTACCTGGAAACTACCAAAAGCATTCAAAGGTAATCGCTGCACCGCTGTTATTCTAATATTACCATATAATAAAATAGAAACAGGCAGTTTTACATGTTTCATCACTGATTCATGGTTGTTAGACAGAAACTACCAAAAGCATTTCCAGTTAGTCTCTGCACCTCTGTTATTCTAATATTACATGTAATAAAAATAGAAACAAGCAGTTTTGCAATTTGCAGCAACAATTCATGGTTGTTACACAGAAACTACCAAAAGCATTTCCAAGTAATCTCTGCACCTTTGGATGATTTGTTTAATCCAGTGTTTCTCAACGGGGGCGGTACCGCCCCCCGGGGGGCGTTCAGAAGATGACGGGGGGCGCTGGAAGCAATATTTTGGAAAGGGGGGCGTTGAGGTGCACTTGGGGGGCGTTTGTTTGAAAACTAGTTTAAACCAAAGATTCACAATAACAATACATGTTTGCACTTTAAACTACTTGCAAAAAACAGTGTTCTGTAACATTAAAACCTGCCAGTTCACGGCACTGCAACTGGACGAGACAGTGGATCATAACTCTTCTCTTCTGCGCTTCTGTCAGTTTTTTTTTTGGCACAGCTCCGCGCTGCCTTCATGGAAACGGGACGTCAGACCATCGTCTTAAATGAGCTTCGTACTTCAGCGTGAAGCTGCGTTCAGATAAAAAAAAAGCAATCGCCGCAGAGTGGTCCGACGTCCTGTTGTATTCTTTAACCCCCCCAATGTAGCACAAGTAGACTTTATATTTCACAGTAACAGTTTTTCGTCAGATCGTTTAGAGAACCCAATGTTTCCTACTGTACCTGAAGGCAGCTTCATTTTACGGAGAAAGAAAAGAGACAAGCGAGAGATATCGATTGTGCTTTGTTGTTTGGCAAACAAAAACTCCCGGGCAGTTCAGGGCTTGTGTTTGGCGTTTAAAAACTTTCTTGTGGAAGCGATAGAGGAAGTGATGTCAATGTTTACTGTACAAGACTCTCACACACCTCCTCAAAACACAGCGCGATATGGGGTTGCGTTTCTCCAAACGTTTTTTTCTGCTATTTACTTGCAAGACAGGCGATAGCAAACCTAGACTCTTCTAAGCATCAACAAAGGGCTCTCACTGACTTTCAAAGGTTGTAAACTTATTTCCATTCGGAAGTATATCCCTCTGCTTTTACCCCTTGATAAGTACCAGGTTGGAACAATTCGATTATAGATTTAGATTTGAATGAAAAATAGATTTGAATGTTAAATTGCTAGCTGTTTCTGATTGGCTACTGTAGTGTTTGCAATACCTAATTACAGTTTGAATGTTACATATCTAGTCGTTCTGATTGGCTGCTGTTACCTAATTTAAATAGTTTAATAATTAAAATAGTTTTTAAACACCTGTAAATATTTCTCTTCACATGGTTTATTTGATACCTGGGGAACTAATAAATATGTTGTTTGTGATTCAATCATATGATTTTTTGATAATTTTTTATAACAATAGTAACAACAATAATAGGCATAATATTAGGGCGTAATCATTAATATTCGGGGCAACTAGCCTACATCTTATTTGATGGGGGGCAGTTGGGACCTGGATAATGGATAGGGGGGCGCTGGCACAAAAAAGGTTGAGAACCACTGCTTTAATCCAATATTACCATGTAATACAATAGAAAAAGGCAATTTTGCATTTTACGGTACTGATTCATGGTTGTTACACAGACACTACCAGAAGCATATCCAGGTAATATATACACCTCTGTTATTCTAATATTACCATGTAATACAATAGAAAAAGGCAATTTTGTATTTTGCTGTACTGATTCATGGTTATTACACAGAAACTACCAGAAGCATATCCAGGTAATCTCTACACCTCTGTTATTCTAATATTACCATGTAATACAATAGAAACAGGCAGTTTTGCAATTTGCAGCAATTATTCATGGTTGTTACACAGAAACTACCAAAAGCATTTCCAAGTAATCTCTGCACCTTTGGATAATTTGTTTAATCCAATATTACCATGTACAATAGAAACAGGCAGTTTTGCATTTTGCGGCACTGATTCATGGAAATTACACAGACACTACCAGAAGCATATTCAGGTAATCTCTACACCTCTGTTATTCCAATATTACCATGTAATACAATAGAAACAGGCAGTTTTGCATTTTACGGTACTGATTCATGGAAATTACACGGAAACTACCAGATGTATTTCCAGGTAAGACGTCACAAGATAAAAAATATAATTTGTAAAGTATTACCTTGAAAAAAAAGCGAAATGTTTGGAACATAAAGGGTGGATGAATTTCAGCATTATAATTTGGTAATTACCAATTTTAAATTCCAAGAAGTTTTATCTAATTTGGAAGGTATTACACTGATAGTAGCCTATAATACTGTGAAAACATCAACATATATTACCCCATTATTACCATGTCATTACGATATTAATATAACTATATTACCATACCCAGATATATATATGGTTATTATTGAACTCTTTCCTACTTATTACATTGGTAATTGCATGTTATTACGTCTGTTACCTTATCACCTTATTACCCTAGTATTACATTTTATTACTGTGATTTATTACCACTTATTACTTCGGTAATTACATGTTATTACCTATATATTTCCGCTTTGTTATCCCACTTTTACCCCACTATTACCATCTTATTACCGAACCGTAATATGCAGTGCTACCGATTTATGATCTAAACGTGTGTGAAGTGTGTATCTTTACTCTAATACTGATGGCATCAGCTTTACATTGATTTATTGTGTTTATAACCACATTTGGACTTACCGAGCCTTTCTGCAGTTCATCACAGCTGGAACCAGTCTCAGTTTTCCCTCCTGTGATGTGTTGTACTGATTCACGTCCAACTCATCCAGAACCTCCTCTGACATCTGCAGCATGTAGGCCAGAGCTGAGCAGTGGATCTCAGAGAGTTTCTTCTCTGATCTGTTCTCTGACTTCAGGAACTCTTGGATCTCCTGATGGACTGAGTGGTCGTTCATCTCCGTCAGACAGTGGAAGATGTTGATGCTTCTGTCAGTAGAGATCTTTTTACTGTTCATCTCCTTCAGGTTGTTGATGGCTCTCTGGATGATTTCTGGACTGTTGTCTGTCTGACCCAGCAGGCCTCCTAAGAGTCTCTGGTTGGACTCCAGAGAGAGGCCATGAAGGAAGCGGACAAACAGGTCCAGGTGGCCATTTTTACTCCTCTGGGATTTCTCCATGGCTTTCCTCAAGAAGACATCCAGAAATGAATCAACGTAGCCTCTCCCCAGGAAGTTCTTGAGTACCTTTGTGTTCCTGTTGGTGTAACAGTGGAACAGGTAGACTGCAGCCAGAAACTCCTGAACGCTCAGATGAACAAAGCAGTAGACTGTTTTCTGGAAGATCACACTCTCTCTTTTGAAGATCTCTGAACAAACTCCTGAGTACAGCGAGGCCTCTGTGACATCCAGACCACAGCCCTCCAGGTCTTTTTGGTAGAACATGATGTTTCCCTTCTTCAGCTGTTCAAACGCCAGCCTCCCCAGCTTCAGAAGAACTTCCCTGTCAGCCTCCGTCAGCTCCTGTGGACTCGTCTCATGTCCCTCAGCATACTTGAGCTTCTTCCTCTTTGTCTGAACCAGCAGGAAGTGTGAGTACATGTCAGTCAGGGTCTTGGGCAGCTCTCCTCTCTGGTCTGTAGTCAACATGTGGTCCAGAACTGTAGCAGTGATCCAGCAGAAGACTGGGATCAGACACATGATGTGGAGGCTCCTGGATGTCTTGATGTGGGAGATGATTCTGCTGGACAGCTCTTCATCACTGACTCTCTTCCTGAAGTACTCCTCCTTCTGGTCGTCAGTGAAGCCTCGTACTTCTGTTACCCTGTCAACACACGCAGGAGGGATCTGATTGGCTGCTGCAGGTCGGGAAGTTATCCAGACGAGAGCCGATGGAAGCAGCTTCCCCTGGATGAGGTTTGTCAACAGCACGTTGACTGATGACTTCTGTGTGACATCAGAAACAACCTCATTGTTGTTGAAATCCAGTGTAAAGTCTGCTTTCATCCAGGCCGTCAAAGATGAAGAGAACTTTAGAGCCAGCGAGCTGCTCTGCTGTGACCTCCTGTAATGATGGATGGAAAACACGGAGCAGCTCCAGAAGACTGTACTGCTCATCTTTGATCAAGTTCAGCTCCCTGAAGGAAAGAGGAATCACCAGATCCACATCTTGGTTTTCCAAACCCTCGGCCCAGTCCAGACAGAACTTCTGCACTGAGAAGGTTTTTCCAACGCCAGCGACGCCGATCATCATAACGACTCTGATGTGTTTCTGTTGGTCAGGTAAGGCTTTAAAGATGTCGCTGCACTTGATTGGAGAGTCATGGAGGGTCTCCATCTTGGAAGCTGTCTCGAGCTGCCTCACCTCATGTTGGGTATTAACTTCTTCACTCAGTTCATCTGTGATGTAGACCTCAGTGAAGATCCTGTTGAGGAGGGTTCCACTTCCTGTTTGATCAGCTCCTTCAGTCACACGTTCATATGTCCCCTTCACACTGATCTTATGTTTATGTTTAACAACGTACACTGTAAGGAAATACAAAAGTCTATTTATTAATAGTGTTATTTTCAGTCTCCAAACAACAATTATAACAATAAAAAGGAATGAAGACGGAGGACACAAGAAGAATCCTGTTTTTGAGACATGAAGACATCAGCAGACAGATGGACAGTCTTACTTGTTCTGGATCTTTCTCCACACTGGGGACAGCAAGAGTCTCCTGATGAAGCAGACTGGTCCCAGTATGAGGTGATGCACTGTCTGCAGAACCAGTGTCCACAGCTGGTAGAGACTGGATCCTCCACGACGTCCTGACACAAAATACACCACCAGGACGGCTGCTCCTCCTCACAAACATCACTCCTCTCCCTCTTTCTGTCAACACATTTCTTTATGAAATGACTTGTTGAAATATCAAAACTGTCTCAAAGGTCAGAGAACAGTAACAGTGTTGTTACTGTTCTGTTTGAATTTAGTCTGTAATGAAAATGTTCCTTTTATCTAAACTCTCCTGCTTTCATAAACACTGATGAATGCCTTTCCTCTCCGACTGTCTTATTAAACATTTAGTGATCTGTCTGTAGTTTGTTCATTAAAACAAACTCAACACTTCCTGCAGCTCCTTCACAGTAAAAGTCCTTCCTTAAGGAGAAATCCAGCCAATTTTTACCTGAATCTTGATCGCTTGATGTCACCGAGTACTGTCGATAGGAAAAGAAAATGAGGTAGGTGACAGTACAAACTTTGAATTGAAACGGTTTCTTCACAATGTCGGAGTTGAAAACGCATCTCGTTGTCACGTAAGGGCCATGTTCATGTTGCACAGAAATATTAATTGCATTTTGTGTCTGTTACGAGGCACAAAGGCACTCTTTAGAACATGCCCCCACAACTGGCATTTTACCTGACTGGGAGCTCTTGCCATTAGCTGCAGCAACTACAGTTTGCTAGCGCCAATGTTCTATCGACAGTACTCGGTGATATCTAGTGATCAAGATTCAGGTAAAACGGGTCTGAGGGTCCAGGTTCTTTAATGAAGTCTGGATGTTCTGGCATCAACCAGTCACTCTTCATAGACTGACAGCCAGATACTACAGACTCTACTCTACTTCTCTTGTTCTGGACTCTGCAAACACCAAAATGTTTTTATTGATGTTACTTTAATCCTGATATTATCTTTTTTAAAGCCAATTACGGAGCGCTAAGCACAAAAACTGCTGCCAATAATTAAAAAGTATTCATGGTTTGCATCCGTTGTCTTAGTGGAAACTTTAAAATACAAACACAAAATCAATAGAAAACAGCAGAGGAATCTGGAAATGAGTCATATAAATAAGTTAGTATCAGTTCTCTTACGTTATGTCTGAGGGTCCTGGTTCTCTACTGAAGTCTGGAGGATGATCATTGGACCAGTAACTCTTCATAGACTGACAGCCAGATACTACAGACTCTGGTCTCTGTCTGTTGTACTGGAGTCTGCAAACACCAAGAAGATTTTATTTTTATTGCTTGAATCTTTAAATTCTCTTCTTTTAAAGCCAATTCTGAAGCTATTAACACACAAACTAATGCTACTGTCAATAATTAGAATTATAAATGTATAATAGTCCTTTAAGCTACTCTGCATCTGATCGCAGTCCGTATGAACAGACTGATTGGATAACATGGGCCCAAAATGAAAATAGCTTTACTTCGCGGTGCTTTCTCCTCCAGTGTGTTTTCACTGAATAACTTCTTTCGCAAGTTTTGACTCTATGCTTTTTTAAAAATAATAATTATTGTCTGCTCTAGCTTTTTCAACACTAAAGGTGCTGATATTATGCTCATTTTCAGGTTCATAATTGAATAAGAGGTTATATCACAATCAAAAAATACCATATTTTTTTTGTACTGCACATTGCTGCAGCTCCTCTTTTCACCCTGTGTGTTGAGCTCTCTGTTTTAACTACAGAGTGAGACATCTCACTTATTTTCCATCTTTGTTGGGAGTCGCACATGCTCAGTAGCTAGGTAAGGACTACTAGCCAGTCAGAAGCAGAGTATGAGGGCATGTCCTGACAGTACCTAGGTAAGGACTACTAGCCAGTCAGAAGCAGAGTATGAGGGCGTGTCCCTGACAGTACCTAGGTAAGGACTACTAGCCAGTCAGAAGCAGAGTATGAGGGCGTGTCCTGACAGTACCTAGGTAAGGACTACTAGCCAGTCAGAAGCAGAGTATGAGGGCGTGCCCTGACAGTACCTAGGTAAGGACTACTAGCCAGTCAGAAGCAGAGTATGAGGGCGTGCCCTGACAGTACCTAGGTAAGGACTACTAGCCAGTCAGAAGCAGAGTATGAGGGTGTGCCCTGACAGTAGCTAGGTCAGGACTACTAGCCAGTCAGAAGCAGAGTATGAGGGTGTGCCCTGACAGTACCTAGGTAAGGACTACTAGCCAGTCAGAAGCAGAGTATGAGGGCCCTGACAGTAGCTAGGTAAGGACTACTAGCCAGTCAGGAGCAGAGTATGAGGGCGTGTCCTGACAGTACCTAGGTAAGGACTACTAGCCAGTCAGAAGCAGAGTATGAGGGCGTGTCCTAACCACTCTTGCTCCTTTCTCTCCCGTTAAATTGGAAAAGTCCTATTATTATGGACGTTATCTGATAAGCGTTTCTGCTTCATTAGAGCCTATTGTAAGGAAAAAGCTTAAATTGGTTGAATGTAGGACTACCTAAACAACAATCAATGATCACCAAATTTCTCTCTCATATTGCTCATCATAACCACTGGAAAGGTCCGCAGCAGAGCGGCTGTGTCTGTGCCTGTCCTGTGGGGATAGAGCTTTTTGTGGATTCGCTGGCATCTGTCGCTCACAAATTATAGGCCTATGTGTTATGAACTTTATTTTTTTAACTAAATTGAGCTCAAGGTTTTAAAAAAAAAGTGGTGGGTACAAAATGACTCATGACGAAATGTGGTGGGGACGCGTCCCCCACCGTCCCCACCGAAATCGACGCCTATGGCCTCATATAAGAATGACATTTCCTAATATGGAGTCTGTTCATTCACAGTCAGAGACCACCTATTTTGGATTGGGAAAATGGCCGATTGCATAAACAACTGCTATCGTGAGATGCTCAAAACTTTTCTTTTTAGTAAACTCTGGGTACACAACCAATGTTGTCAACGCTTTCGTTAAGGTGTAGAGCCCCTGGTGATACTTGGAGCAAAGTCTCATGTTGTGTCGAGCCTTCTTAGTAGTTTAAAAATAGCTATTTTGATGCCAGCATAAAATTGCCCCTATTACTCCCATTCAAAAGGCCATTTGACCAAAAAAATATACAGTAAATCTTAAAAATGGCGTTTCCGTCCTAATTATGATTTTAAACTAAAGTTTGACTCAGGTACATTCACAAAAAGACCCTAGGTTGCATTTTGGTGAGAGTTAGGCTTTAAGACACGTATATGATAATAATAATAATAATAATAATAATAATAATAATAATAATAATAATAATAATAATAATTGTCCAATATTTTGTAAAATTGCTGTTTTATTCATATTCATATTTAATTCTCAGTAAAAAAAATGTAAAGCCAATTCTGAAGCTCTAAACAAACAAACTTCTGCCAATAATTAGAAGGATTAAAAATGTATATTAATCCTTTAGATTAGATTACAGTTCCTCTAGGTGACTGACAGTCGTCACAGATTCAAAGAGGAAGATAGAACAAATGATTTCTCCTCTCTGTCATAAAAACGTTATAAAAGGACAAAATCAACCGAAATATTATCACAAATCTTGGCAGATGAAACTGAAAATGAGTCATATAAATGAGTTGGTATCAGTTCTCTTACTTTATGTCTGATGGTACAGTTTCATTACTGAAGTATGGAGGGTCTGTTATGGACCGGTCACTCTTCATAGACTGACAGCCAGATACTACAGACTCTGCTCCGTCCTCCTCTTCCTCCAAATCACTCATCTTCTGATCTGAAGTCAGTCTGAGAGGTAAAACAGGAACACTGACTGGGAGCTCACAACACAAGAATCAAGACAAACAAGTTTCAACATGAGTCACAATCAAGGCCGCACGCACGCACACACACACACACACACACACACACACACATCACGCACAATCACGCACATGCACGTGCACACACATACGTCTTCCTCTTTCTTTCAACACATTTCTTTAAAAAATAACTTGTTGAAATATCAAGACTTGACCATAACGGTCTCAAAGCTCAGAGAACAGTAAACGTGTTGTTACAGTTCGGCTTGAATTCAGTCTGGAATGAAAATGTTCCTTTTATCTAGTTACAAGCAAGACACAGGAACACACACACACACACACACACACACACACACACACACACACAGTTAAATAACACCATCCAGAACTCCGTCAGTTATCTTTAAATCTGTGTTTTCTCGGTCTACAGCAGGTTTAAATAAATGTTGGATTAAAACAGGAACACTGACTCCAAGCTCACATCACACGAGTCAAGACAAACTAGTTTCAACAAGAGTCACATGCAAGACCGCAAGCACACACGAACACACACACACACACACACACACTCCTCTCCCTCTTTCTGTCAACACATTTCTTTATTAAATGACTTGTTGAAATATCAAGACTTGACCAAAACTGTCTCAAAGCTCAGAGAACAGTAAACGTGTTGTTACAGTTCTGTTTAAATTCAGTCTGGAATAAAAAAAATGTTCCTTTTATCTAGTTACAAGCAAGACACAGGAACACACACACAGACACACTCACCCTGCCTCAGCCTTCACTTTCCTCCTCCTGCTCTCTTCTGTTCTCATTAAATGGAGTCTCACCTCTTCCTGTTCTCCTGTACCTGCTCCTCCCCCTCTTCACTTACAGGAAATCAGCTGACTTTATCTAAGAGGGTGTTTGTGTGTGTGTGTGTGTGTGTGTGTGTGTGTGTGTGTGTGTGTGTGTGTGTGTGTGTGTGTGTGTGTCCAAAGTAACAAACTACCAGCTGAAGGCTGACTTCACCAGCTGGCCTTTCCTCTAAATAAATAAAGTTACACTGACGAGGAATCTACCTCGGTGGTTGGTGCATACATACTGTACACAAACACATATATGAAACATTATTATGAAATAAACAATAAATACAGGAACAAATATAAACTAAATAGTAGTTTAACATGAGAGAAAAGAGGCTGAATGGTTGAGTGCAGGATGGGTAAAACATAATATAGTCTATGTGCAGCGGGCAGATGAATAGTGATGATGTGTATAGTGAACATGATTAGGAGTTTATCTTAAAATATATATTCTTAGCTCTGTGACTCCAATGTTCAGAACATGAGAGGCAACAACTGAGGCTGGACTTGGAGAAAAAGTCCTGATTCATTAAGTTCTAGGTCTGCAACTAAACATTATTTTATTATTCATTCATCTAAGTGTAACAAGCTGTATATAGGTTATGTTAAATTATTATTATATGTTTAAAATGTGATGAACAAACTTCATGATTAATCAGACTCAGTGACGCAGCGGAAGAACTCCAAACTATTAATACTACACGGTGAAAATACTTGGTCCTACGTCCTGCTCTGTTACTAAATGTACTTGATGAAGAAGAACTCAGGTGAGGTGTTTTTTTCTGATGAGTCACAGCTCGACGTGTCAGGAAGCAGATTTTTACAATAAGAGCTTTGTTTCTTCTCTCTGTGTGACTGTGGTTGTTGTCAGTGTTTGTTCTTCCTTTGTCCCGTGAACGCAACACGAGGAACTTTCCACCCGTCTATGGCGGTTAGCTTTTAACTGATCGCCCACGGGAAGTAAAAACATAATTTTCTGCAACAAAATGACGATTAAACACACACACACACACACACACACACACAAACATACACACACAAACCCACAAAGACTAAAAATTAAACGGTTTTTTTACTGCCTTTAGAAATGAGTTCAAACACTTTCATTAGGTTTAACAAAAATGGAATTTAAACGGTGCCAGATGATGTTTTAAAGATTTTAAATTAAAGTATATTTTATATAAAATATATACGAGTTAAATTACCTTCAGCTGGAGCTCCACGTGGTGAGACAAAGCTGCGACACACACTCTGCAAAGTGAAAGTAAACTTCAAACAGGAAACAAGAGGAAACACCCAGAGAGGAGCAGCATTACCACATCTACTACTGACAGTTAACATGTAATAACACATGTAAGAGTTGTTTTTAAATCTAAAGTATGTTTTGATTCAGGGTTCATACGCATTTTAACCAATACTTTACCATGACTTTTCCATGACTTTTTGGCAAATTTCCACGTGTTCCTGAAAATGTCAGTGAACATTCTCCAATAAGAATACTAATCAGTATTAAAGTTTCCCCTCAGAGGTTTAACTATAAATGAATGATAATGTATGTGTTCATAGTGGGATTCATCATATCTCTCCCCGAATACAACGCTGAGGTTAAGACGACCTGAAATACATTTATTAATCACATATTATTATGCTGTGTTAAAAAAAATTCCATGACTTTCTGGGTCTTTTTATGTTTCCCAAACCTTTCCAGGCCTGGAATTTGAAACTTTTCCAGGTTTTTTCAAAATGTATGAACCCTGTTGATTATAACAGAGGATGGCGTGTTGAGACTACACACAGAATTTAAGTGTTTATTAAATAAGAATTACAAAATGAATACATCAAATGTAATTTAAAAAGTGGGGTGAGTGTGTAAGGTTAAGGGTTAAGGGTCACTTTATTATCCCCGAGGGGCAATTTGTATTACAGCCAGCAGTAACAAATAACAAATACCAAACAGCAACAAAGAGACACAACAACAGTACAACATAATTAAAATTTGGATTCACATGATACTATTAACAATGGGGATAACAGCAGGGATGAATGATCTTTTAAATCTCTTCGTCCTGCATCGCGGCAGACTATATCTACGCCCGGAGGGTAGCAACATAAATTCACCCCACAAGGGATGACTCGAATCAGCCAGGATGGCTCTCGCCTTATCAAAGATCTGGCCTTATACAGGTCATGAAGGCCATCTAACGGTGTGCCCGCAATTTTGCTGCACACCTTCACGATACCTTGCATTCTATTTTTCTCTTTAATAGAAAGTGACCCGTGCCAGCAAATAAAAGTAAAAGTAAGAACTGATTCAATAAAACAAGAGTAAAACATTTTCATAAAAACAGTGTCGACATTGAAACTGCGCAACTTACGAAGAAAATACATGCGCTGATGTGCTTTTTTACACACAGCATCAACATGGGACTCAAAGCACAGTTTACTGTCGATCACAGTCCCAAGGTATTTGTACTGCTGCACTAGTTCAACTGGTTGATAGTCCATTACAACCGGGGAAATGACAGCGGGATTTCTTCTGAATTCAATGCACATCTCTTTCGTTTTTGCCACATTAATGTTTAAAAAGGAGGATTTACACCAATCAATAAAATCATTGACTACCAGACCATGTTCAGAGTCGTCACTGCTGAGGAGAGACACAATGACAGAATCATCCGCAAATTTAATGATGTGGCGCCGTTCCTGATGGCTTTGGCATTCATTTGTGTATAAAACAAATAAAAGAGGAGAGAGGACACAGCCCTGGGGGGACCCAGTAGAAGATAAAAGGGCATCTGATAAAACACTGTTCACTCTAACCCGTTGTGACCTCACTGTTAAAAAATCCATCAGCCAGCAGATCAGTCCATTATCAATGTTATGAGCGTTCTTCAATCTGTCTGCTAAGACATGGGGCTGAATACAGTTAAAAGCGGAGGAGAAGTAGTAGTAGTAGACGAACAAGGAAGTAGTAGTAGTAGACGAACAAGGGACTTGGCCCCCTCAAGATGCTTAAAAACCATGTTTAAAAGTGTCCCTGTTGCATCGTCCACACCTCTGCCCGGCCTATAGGCGAACTGGAGAGGGTCTAACTTATCCCGTACAGTGTCCAAAAGGGCGTCCTTCACTAGCCTTTCAAAAATTTTCATGACAAGAGATGTAAGTGCCACTGGTCTGAAGTCATTGAGGGTCTTAGGAGTTTGAATCTTAGGCACAGGAACAATAATTGAGTCCTTCCAAAGACAAGGGACCTTATGCAGCTGTAAGGACAATTGAAAAATGAAGCAGAAGATGTCTGCCAGCTGGACAGCACAGTTCTTCAGAACCCGACCCCCGATCCCATCGGGACCTGGACTTTTCCTTTCTTTGACACCCCGTAGGAGTTTCGAGACCATGAATTTATCAATGGGCACAATATTATTTACAGGATTACAGTCTACATTTTTTAAAACGGACATCTCCTCACTAAAATCTTGAACATTAAACCGATTATAAAAAACATTCAGTTCATTAGAAAAGTCCAGGTCGGTTTTCCCATTGTGACAAATAGTACACTTTTTGGGCTGCAACCCCATCATGGTTTTCACGCCGTCCCATGCAGGACGTGAATTTCCAGTGCGCAACAATTTTTCCACTTTGTCTTTATATACGCACTTGGCAAGCTTAAGTTCCTTCTTCACTTGTTTTGATAATGCCATGTGCTGTATCATGTCGCCCTGATTGAAGCAAATGTTCCTCTGGTTGATTATGCTTTTGACTGATTTGGAGACCCAAGGTTTATTGTTTGGATTTGTAAGACAAAAACATAGAAATAAAACTAATGAAAAACTTGACTATATTTAGGCGCTCACCGATGCCGAGGCTGTGGTCGGTCGGCGGTTCGATGCCGGGTCTGGGGTCGGGCGTGTCGCCCCGTGTGTCGGGGGTGTTCTGTCCCTCACAGATCTCTCTGGCGCCGTGCACCGGGAAGTTCCAGCTACGGAAAGCCAACCAGTTCGAATAAACGTGATTTCTAACACGTATACAACACATAGTGAGTGTGTGTGTGTGTGTGTGTGTGTGTGTGTCTGTCTGTACAAAACGTAAACAACACATAGAGTGTGTGTGATTTTTAGCCATGTGTCCTTCCTCAAGAAAAGGAAGTTTACGTTGTAGATGGGCTACGTACGCCACTCCTTGGTAGACTAGCCACCATGACACTCCAGCTGGTCGCCAGACTGAATGACCTCAGCCTGGATACCAAAGAGACTGTAAAAAGAGAATTCCCAGTGCTTTTCTCAGGACTAGGGGAAATGGAGGGGGAGTACACCATTGTCCTGAAGCCAGGGGCAAAGCCTTTTCCCCTCTCCACACCGCGACGTATATCTAAGGTGGAAGAGCCCACAGCATGGTGTGCACCCATGCTGGTGGTGCCCAAGCTCAAGGGCAGAGTCAGAATCTGCACAGACCTCACAGAGCTGAACTAGTCAGTGATGAGGGAGAAGCATCCTCTGCCTTCAGTCCAACACACATCAGGACAGCTCGCTGGAGCCAAAGTTTTTTCTAAACTCTGGGAGTCCTCTCTCCTCACCACCTTTATCACCTTTAGTATTTGGGTACTGCTATAACCGTACATAATACTTCTTACAATACAGACGGCTTTTGGTAGTTTTATTTAGTTTCTGTCCACTTTGAATGAAGTGTGTTTTACGATAATAAAAGTTCTGATTATTTGAGTACTTTTTTAGAGGACGAGTTTCCTTCTTTGCATATTATATGCTTTGCTCCATCATATATATGGACATAGAAAATAGACACTGAAGAAATTGGACTCTAAAATCTAGAAACTATAAAGATAATTAAGTGATACATTTTATGCAAACTGTAAACATTATAATGTAACTGAGACACAGCGTCAGAGGGAGTAGACTGAGAGAAACTCGAGGTTTCTTCTCACTCATTTCCTCATTCATTCAATCAGTCTGTATCAGGCACATTTTAATGCAGTTTGTTATCTGCATGAATAAAAAAAATTATTGTTAGGCAGATTATGAAAGTTTTTTTTTCTCAAACATGTCATGTGCTTTAGTCGACGACCCGTTGATGAAAAAGCTGTATTAATTCACAGAGAGTTTAGGTCGGGAGATGATATTGAGTCCCGACTATAGATGTATTTTCATTTCCACATTTTTTCAAAGTCTATTAGATATGTACATACCTTATCTGTCCTCATATCACTTACATCAGCCATCGTGGACAGGTCCATTAGATATGTACATACCTTATCTGTCCTCATATCACTAACATCAGCCATCGTGGACAGGTCCATTAGATATGTAGATACCTTATCGTCCTCATATCAATAACATCAACCATCGTGGACAGGCTTTAACATCCCAGCAGATTCTTTGTGTCGCATTACGTTTTTTGCAAACAGCTGTTTTCTTTATAACAGCAGTGGATCATACTGTAATAGTAAAGCTACTGTATGTAGAGCCGTCAGAAAAGTGTGACTCGCTCTGAAACGTTTTTTAAACGTTTTTGTAGTGTTCCCTGGACACAATCCAGTGAGAGCCATTAAAAAAAATGATTATAGATTATAGTTCGGTTAATGACCATGGTGCTGCAGCCTCAGAATGGGATTAGTATAGTTTACTTTTTAGGCCGCAGGATTGCACCTAAATGAAATTTTAGGTGTAATACAATTCCAGTTTTCACCAGTAGGCCTAATATTATAAGTTAACTGTGATTAAATATGAAATTAATTCACTATTAATGCCTACGCATTGACTCGAGCAGCAATTTTCTCCCACACCAATTCTCTCTTTTGCAGCAGCAGACGCTGTCTTGCTTTTTTAATGAAATGCATGTTCAAACTCGCTGTTTCTGTCACCCGCATGTAAAAAACGAAATGCTTTTTATTTGATTTTATTGGTTTGCACACATTCATAGAAAACCATACATCACAAATCAAATGTCCTTCACATGGAAAGAAAGAGAGTGTGCTGGAGAGGTCAGAAATCCGTGGGGAAACCTCTATGTCGCTAGAAATTAATTTACAATAAAAAAATACGACATAAAATAACTAAAACAAAAATAAATACTCAATTTGGTTGAATTAAAAATTGATGACAATAAAATAATGACATATGATTTAAAGGAGATTTAAATAATGAAAAGCCAAAGCGTTCATAAAGCCCCTGTATCTCATTCGTAGGGAACAATAGCATTTAAGCCTAAAAAACAACACGAGGTGCGATTTATTTTCGCTCTCCAAATACTGTACAACAACACGTAGGAAAACGAAAGTATGGGCCTATATGAGGGCCATCAACAATAAAACTGCAATCAACAAGAAACAACAATTCTGTTCGCTCTAAAAGAGGCACGCACAACAGATCCATACAGGCTAAACATTAAACATAATTGGTTGTTTGAAGCATGACAGCAGACTACTAATAGCCCAGTAGGTGGCACTATAGGCTACACAAGCTACGGACTGCATACCAGAGAATGCCATTTATGTGCGGTCTTAAAGTGATTAAGACAATATGTGATTATGCTCCATAGACAATATATAAAACAATGTATAACTGTATAACTTTTTTCAAAATAACAATAAAACAATAGATGGAGGAGCATATTATTTTACGCGGCTGGCCATGTCGCTGTCCGCGGTGCTGACTGTAGACTGGAACAGTAGTTCAGTGTGGCCAAAAATGGTTTGAAAAACCTCAAGCATGAAAATTAAATCAAAGTCGTTCAATTTCTGTTTCAGGGCAGAGCTCTGAACTGTGCAATCGCATCGTTATCCCACCCAGGCTCAGTCATGATCCGGTCAAAAGCGATCATCGGTGATGTATGTCCCTCGTGTACAGCATGCACGGCCCGACTTTTAAAGTTCCACCTAGTGGTACTCCCACCAGGTACTCGGATACTATTACCTCTACCTGAGCGAGTAATGCTGTCCGTTTACATGAACGGCTGAAGAAGTTGTCAAGAGATGCAAAAAGAGCTTTGATCCCTGAATGTTGCTTGTCCCCTGAGCCAAAACTAAATTGAGTTTGTGTGCATAGCAGTGAATGAACAGAGCATGTGGACATTTCACCTTGACGAGTGCCTGTAGGCTACACCGCCTCTTTGCCCACTCATGCAGCTTGCTCCATCGTATGTCTGACAAATGAGCTTTGTTTCAGGATTGTAGTTGGTAATTTCCCCCATCACCACAGCAGTTATGGCTTCAGCATCTCGTTGAGGGCTAACGTCAAAGAAACCTAGAAAACGCTCACATATCATGGCCTTTTCATTTACGTAGCGGATTATGACTTTCATTATATGTCTGTGGTGTCATCCACTTCCACTGCTATGAATGACACTGTGTTAATTTCTTGATCTATTTCCTCCTGAATAACATGAGCAGTGCTTTCTATTATGTCATTCTGAATTGTTTTTGATTGTGAATACTCATTTTGATAATCTATGAATTAATTAATCCCAATCTCATTTTATTCATTTCAAACTGAAGTATTATGTTTAAACTATGTCTGTTTTTATTATGTCGCGGATGTTTTAATCAAAACACTTGCTAATACTAAATAATTTATTAATTTATCACTTGCACTTTCTTTAACCCGCATCTCTCAACGCTGATTGGCCACGAACATACACAGGGGCGGGCGTTCTTCGTAAGCGTGCGTTCCAATTGGTTTAAAAAGGGACGTTAGCGAAGCATTCGTTCACTTGTCAGGCGCTTCCCTTCAGCCAATGGGAGATCAGAGGAGGACAGAGTGGGCGGGAGCAGCGGTTGTAAACAGCTAGGCTGTGGCTAAGCTAATTAGCTAGTTAACTCTTCGCTACCTCACTCTCTCCGTCCTGCCTGCCGCACTTTGGACCTCCTTCTCTGGGTTTAAATGGCCGGCGTCGCCCTGAAGCTGTCCGCTCCGTGGCGCTTTGTCAAATTAAGAAGGTGAGGATCACAATGTCGTCTAATTTTAATGCTGTTACCGCAGTTATTGGTATACTTAACGTTACGGAAGAGGGGTGAAGCTTAGGTTAAAACGCCGGTGACATCTGTAGTTTGGCTACCTGTTAGCTTGTCTGAGTTAGCAGCCTCAGTCAATATTAAACGAACTGTTTGCTTGTTACCCGGTTTGACCGCTGCCCTGCGGCTAAGCTAACAAGCTAACATCAGTCAGTCAGGCTAAAAGGTGACAGCTGTCAGCTGTAGTTCTCACTAAGTAACGAAGGGTTCACTCTCTTACAGTTACTGTGACCTTTGCTCCAGATTCTTTTCATGTAACAGCCCCGAAATCACCATCACCAAACTCCACCAGACTCCATGTAAATAATCAGGACTTTTAGCGTGTATAGAGCCAGCATATCTCCACCAGACTCCATTTAAATAATCAGGACTTTTAGCGTGTATAGAGCCAGCATATCTCCACATGTAAATGGGTGAATTAAGGGTTTATTTCAACCAAACCATAAGTGTGTTTTACGATGATAAAAGTCCTGATTATTTACATGGAGTCTGGTGGGACCTTTGCTCCAGATTCTTTTCATGTAACACTGTGGGCACCAAGGGTGCAGGTTTAGTTTAACCCTTGTGTTGTCTTCCCAGGTCAAAATTGACCAGCTCTGTTTTGCAAAGTTTGTTTTGTAAAGTATACATTTTCCAATTCAGTGTTACATCTTCTAAAGCCAACTTCATTCCAACTTATCACCGCTAGTTTTATAGTTATTTTTCGTCATAAGTCATAAACCTCCATTCATATTAAATTCTGCCTACATTTTTTGTTAAAAGACCTAGAAATTATGAATTATTTTAGCTACTAGTTCATATGGGAACGTATGTTGATGGATAATTACAGCCCATTTCGAGTATGGAACTCTGCATGTTATTTTTGGGCAATTTGGTTGAAAGAAACCCATATTTGTGATACAGATCTTTGAAAATTGCGGGGAGTGCTGGTGCCTTTTCTGCATCAAACTATGGTTATTCTCTTGCATTGTTCTAAACTTTCTGCATATTCAAAACATCATGAAAAATCTCCAAAGTTTAAATCTACATAAACGACATGCAAAATCTATCCATATTCCCCCCCCTGCTGCTGTTTCTTTAACCCCCACATGTAGCACAATTCTCTGTTTTACGTACATTTGAGCCCCCTGAACCTCTCTTGGGGTAGTGGGTTGTTTTACAAAGACAAATATACCATTTGCTAAATAAATCCAAAATCTACACCTGTGCAGGTTTTTCCTGCGTTAAGGGCGTTTTCACACCTGTAGTTCGTTACATAAACCAAAATGCATCCTTACAAATCCAACAACAACTGTGCAGTTAATCTAAATTTAATTGTGATTATGATTTCGGCTCCCAATGATCACAAAAACAGAATAATTGAGAAAAACAATTATTACGTTTTGCAAGTTAACTCTTATTTTCTCTTTTGTTCTGAATGAAAAAATATAGTTTAAATAGGAAAAGTATTAGGGCAAATTTCACAGTTGTATGTTTTTTTTTTTTCCATTTTTTTTTACTGTTGATTTATGTAACTTTTTCCACTGTTTTTTTAAGTTCAATAATTGCAACATCTTTCCAGAAGTCAACGAGTAATCGTGTTAAATTATCGTGATTTCAATATTGACCGAAATAATCGTGATTTATATTTTTTCCCATAATCGAGCAGCCCTACAAGAACATTCCCTCCTCTTATTGGTCAGGGCATGGAGGGTCTGATCGCCGAGCGCCAGTAAGATTTTGTACCAATGCGGACGAGGTCCCATAGACCGCCTTGCACTAGGGGTGCAACGGATCAAAAAACTCACGGTTCGGATCGTTTCTCGGATCAGAGTCACGGATCGGATCACTTTTCGGATCAGCAATAAAAAATAGACAAGACAAATAAACATAAGTTTTGTCTTATTGTTCATTAACACTTAAATTATTAAATTAAAATCTATAAAATCAACTTAAAGTGCACAAGGCATAATATCTTCTTTTTAACATAATTCATGAAAAACAACTTAAAAAGGCATATCTCCTTCCTTTAAACATGGACCAATGACCACGATTAACAAAAAACAACTTAAAGTGCAACATAAGAAGGCACATCATCTTCCTTGAAACATGGATAGTGAATAAAGCCTATGTCCACATCATCAAAGAAGAATAAAAGAAGGAAAGCAAAGCATACCTGAGCTTATAATTTCAAATTCTTTTTCAAAAAGACAAGGATGTCTACATTGTCTGGGGAGAGTGTGGACCTCTTTGCAGTCACGATGTCCCCTGCTGTTGAGAACACTCTCTCCTTGCACTGATTGGCTACAGGAGAGAAGGAGTCCGGTTTGAACGACCGGGCGCTTCGCTTCGCTGCGAGCACGCTGACCTCAGAGCTCCGTCCGCGCTGAACGCAACAAGCATGCAACAGCTTTAAGGCGGTCCTGTAAGTGTGCAGCAGGGTTGGGCGGTATCCAAATTATGTTACCGTCAAACCTCCTCCCTATTTTGCCGCGGTATACGGTATTACCGTGACTAATTAAACATTATGACTTAAGGCTCAGACGGTGTCATCAAACCGTTGGCTTGGGCACCGTTTAGAAACTGAATCCCAAACACTAATACTGGAACAATAATAACATAACAACTTACAAAAAACTCCTTTCTCCTCCACACTGTCACGTGATGACAACCACACATAATTACATAAATTATATTTAATATTTAATCCTTGTCTCCTATATAAGTGCATTGCATTTTTTTTAATGACGGTATTGACACTGATACCGTTGTTATCAGTTGTTTTAAGACCCCGCGGTATACTGTTGTGGTGGCAAATTTTATTTTAACCATTTGTTTAAAGATTGTTTTATAACGCCACAAGATTTAGCTTCTTCATGTGTAGATTCAAAAGACTTTAAGTGAAATAGTTGGCAACCGTGAACTATAGCCTAGAGAGTTATTTAGTTTTACTAGCTTGAAGCTCCTCACATTGTTGACTTTTGCTTAGATAGAAGTGGAGAAGGCCGATGACTGTTTACGACAGTGAGAACTACGTAGGTTTCTGTCTCCTGAGATAAAACTGTTGTTTAGGCTAATGAAAAGAACAGGAGCAGAGGGGAAGGTGAGACAATGGTGTGACTGTTAATGATGTCCTCTCTTCAACTATGAGCATGCTAAAGACATTTAGAGGGGTGGCTTAACAGAGGTCTTCACTATATGATGTTTGGATGTTTAGATTTTAGGTTAGAAAGACATTTTCAGTTGTGCTGCGTGTACCTTTTGAAACTGTTTTCTCCATTTGCAAATGTAAATAAATACTCAAAGACCAAACTTTGGTTTAATTCTTAAACAGTCGTTATTCGTTTTGATTTTATCATGAATATCACTAACCCTGCTGCTTCAAGGAAAACTTCCACCACACTGTATTACCGCCCAACCCTAGTGTGCAGTCAGTAAATGTTGTCTTGTGTCAGCAGCTTGGTCCGGTTCTCCACTAATCCCAGTCTGAAGATCCACACCACAGCCTCTCCTCTGATGGGTGAGTATCTGCTGCTCCACCTGCATCCCAAACATCATCACTTTCAGCTCCTCGCCATTTACTTCTTCACGCTAACTTCTTCAGGGTTCCCACTTGGCCTGCACGATATGTGGAAAATATGCAATGTGTGATAACATTATTAAATATTGCGATGACATATCACATCCGATAAATCAACAAATATTGTAGTGGGGCGTACTAGCTATACATTTCAGATGTCAGTCTGGTTGTCTTTACATTCAGAACCCAAATATAATTTAATATTTTAAATATAAATATGCTAAATGATGGTAGAGTACAAACGCAGTTCACAAAAAATGTTTTGGTAAACACTTCTCTGCCTTTAATTCCACGCTGATTTTCCATTCTATGACCCTGAAGTTGGCTTTACGTTTCATGTTGTTGCAGCAGCGACGGTGGAGCAGTTTGAGCATGCCAAGACCAAACTGTCAACGCTGAAGAACGACCCGGGGAACGAGGCCAAACTCAAGATATACGCTCTCTTCAAACAGGTGGGACATTGTTCAACATGTCTTCTTTCAGACAGGGTACACACACACACACACACACACACACACACACACACACACACACACACACAGACATGTCTTCTTTCAGACAGGGTACACACACACACACACACACACACACACACACACACACACAGCAACAGGACGCAATATAAACTGAGGACAACAGGGGTTCACCTCAAGCTGTTGGATGACTCCAAATCAGATTTCTTGATTTAAAACGGACACATTAATCACATTAATCAACATGAGTACAGAGTCCAACATGTTAATGTGCCAGATTTAGCCATACAGGCTAATTTTCATCTGCAGTCCCTAGCAGGTTAATGGCTTAAAACAACAGATACGCTACAACAAATATACATTAAACAAGAAAGACATAAAGGCATAGACAAGTCAAAGGACACAACCGCTGTTCCAGATCAGGACCACTGGCAGGTTGATGGCATGAGAAACACATAACACAAGTATATCATACACAGTAGACACAGGTGAAAGTGCACAGACACACATTAGGACGCATTAACAACACATACGCACACACAGAGACACTACTTCAGCCATGAAGACAAACACAAATTAAACTTCTGTCCAATTCCCCCGACGGGTCACAGAACAATATCACACAACTGTCTACCTGCTAGCAGGTCCTTTCCTGGCTCAGAATGGGTCTGTAACTTAAATGGTGGTGGTGGTGCAGTGGATAGGACACATGCCTTTGGTGTGGGAGATCTGGGTTTGATTCCCACTAAGATACATCAACCAATGTGTCCCTGAGCAAGGCACTTAACCCCTAGTTGCTCCAGAGGTGTTACCTCTCACATAAATAGCAATTGTAAGTGGCCTTGGATAAAAGTGTCCGCTTAATGACATGTAATGTAATAAACCTCTTCATTCATGTGAAGGAATACACAAAATTCAGAAGGCAGATGGCAATAGAAAATATAAAGAAATATATAAATCAGTCCCATCATCGGGGATCCTGGGCACACGGACTACACTGGACTCTAAACGGTACGCAGCGTTCACACTAATCAAACTGGAGTTTGATTAGTGTGAACGCTGCGTACCGTTCCCGTGCACGGTTGGTCGATCCGTGCCAAAGTCCACTAGAGTCCAGTTTGTTTGATTAGTGTGAACGCTGCGTACTGTCCCCGGGTCCACTTAAAAAACCAGGGCTGTGCAACGAATCGAATTTGGATATTTTGGTTCCAAACAATCACAAAAACAATGTATTCGAGAAAAACAATCATTTGGTCCATTACGTTGTGCAGTAAACTCTTACTTTGTCTTGTTTTCATGAATGACACTCAGTGTGTTTACATGCAGTTTAAAAAAAATGATTATATTCGGGTTATGGCAATACTTCTCTTTGGAGCCCGAATTATGATTTCGATATTTACTTTATTTTGATAAATTGTGCATAAATGCGGTGACATCTGCTAGACTCATTGTAAACTGATAATTAGTGTTAATTGATATTGATGCGTGGCATATTGTCACAGCCTTTTGCCAATCAGCTGATGAAGGCGGTGATTGCATCAGCTGGTGTATAAAAGCCAGGAGCTGTCATTCAGTTTGGTGCCTTTGGTTTGTAGCCATATGTTGTTGGTTTTTTTTTGTTATATCTTTTATTTTTTGCTCAGCTGTCAGTACTTGTGCACCATCTGGTAAGGACAGTTCATTATTTTTTTGTGGAAAAGACAAAAACCATTAAAGTTTGAGTGATAAAGAAAAATAAACGTGGAAACAAAGGAAAACAGTGGAGTGATTCTGAGTCTTGTTTAAGCGCGTCGAAGACACATTCCAAAGGACAAAAAAAGGGAACTAAAACGCTGTCAGAAATAGGGCTGCTCCCTCTTAGTGGATTAGTCGACTAATCGGTGGTTTTGGTCTTAGTCAACTTAGATTTCTTTAGTCCATTAGTCATGTTTGAAGCTGTTTTCATGCTGAATGACTGATTTCCAAGAAAGGTACGAGCACATTTCTGGTAAACACAAGAATTAAAGTGGTGCTATAACATGACTCTTTGTGGAGAAACTCAGATTTACAGATCTGTCGATTAAATCAACTAATCGATCAGTCGATACAGTTGAATGAGTGTTAGTCGACTAAGAAGTTCTTCAATCGAGCACAGACCTAGTCAGAAAGTTGCTCCCACACTTCTATTGTAAAGAAACATTACAGAAAGTAGGGTTGCTCGATTATGGATCAGGATTATTTAAAGGAACACGCCGACTTATTGGGACTTTGTCTTATTCACTGTATCCCCCAGAGTTAGATAAGTCCATACATATAATGTTAGCCCTCCTAGTTGTGCGCCAAACCCAAAACACAGGAAAGTGTTTTTTAAACTGTAATTACGTGACATTCAAAGCAGAATGTATCAGATTTGCCGACTCTGAGACTCCGAAATTCCCCCAGAAGAAGCAGAGAGAGAGTTTTCATATTCAGGCATAATCATTGTTTTGCTTGATTGGCTAAATTCTAAGACGGCTAAGGAACTATTTTGATGACTTTTGTAAGGCTTCATGTCAACAAAAAGTATACAAAAATGTCTGAAAAGGCAACAAATTTACAAAAAGGTAACAAATGTCTGAGAAAGCCACAAAAAAGTCGGAACAAAAACAACAAATGAGGAAAAAAGCTCCCAAAATGTTAAAATAAATGACATGTTGTAACAAAAAGCAGGTCAATAAACTCTCCATGTCTGGCCCTCGGTGGGATTATCTCTTTCCAGTGTGGCCTTCTGGGAAACTGAGTTTGACCCCCCTGTTGTACATTGTGTCAGTATATTAAACAGCAGCTCTTCCTACAGTTTGTTACATGTTTACCCCCCCCTGCAGGCCACTCAGGGTCCCTGCAACACCCCCAAACCGGGCATGCTGGACTTTGTCAACAAGGTGAAATGGGACGCTTGGAAATCTCTGGGATCCATATCACAGGTACAACTGCTCCTGGATCTGTATGTGTGTGTTGTAACTAAGTACATGTACTCCAGTACTGTACTTAAGTTCAAATGTTGAGGTACTTTTCTTTTCATGCCAATTTCTACTCCGCTACATTTCAGAGGGAAATATTGGACTTTAGTTACTGGTTACTTTAGTTACTCCACTACATTCATCTGTTCCAGCTTTAGTTACTAGTTACTTTAGTTACTCCACTATATTCATCTGTTCCAGCTTTAGTTACTAGTTACTTTAGTTACTCCACTACATTCATCTGTTACAGCTTTAGTTACTAGTTACTTTAGTTACTCCACTACATTCATCTGTTACAGCTTTAGTTACTAGTTACTTTAGTTACTCCACTACATTCATCTGTTACAGCTTTAGTTACTAGTTACTTTAGTTACTCTGCTACATTCATCTGTTACAGCTTTAGTTACTTTAGTTACTAGTTTCTTTAGTTACTCCACTACATTCATCTGTTCCAGCTTTAGTTACTAGTTACTTTAGTTACTCCACTACATTCATCTGTTACAGCTTTAGTTACTAGTTACTTTAGTTACTCCACTACATTCATCTGTTACAGCTTTAGTTACTAGTTACTTTAGTTACTCCTCTACATTCATCTGTTCCAGCTTTAGTTACTAGTTACTTTAGTTACTCCTCTACATTCATCTGTTCCAGCTTTAGTTACTAGTTACTTTAGTTACTCCGCTACATTCATCTGCTCCAGCTTTAGTTACTAGTTACTTTAGTTACTCTGCTACATTCATCTGTTACAGCTTTATTTAATAGTTACTTTAGTTACTCCACTACATTCATCTGTTACAGCTTTAGTTACTAGTTACTTTAGTTACTCTGCTACATTCATCTGTTACAGCTTTATTTAATAGTTACTTTAGTTACTCTGCTACATTCATCTGTTACAGCTTTAGTTACTAGTTACTTTAGTTACTCTGCTACATTCATCTGTTACAGCTTTAGTTACTAGTTACTTTAGTTACTCCACTACATTCATCTGTTACAGCTTTAGTTACTAGTTACTTTAGTTACTCCACTACATTCATCTGTTACAGCTTTAGTTACTAGTTACTTTAGTTACTCTGCTACATTCATCTGTTACAGCTTTAGTTACTAGTTACTTTAGTTACTCTGCTACATTCATCTGTTACAGCTTTAGTTACTAGTTACTTTAGTTACTCCACTACATTCATCTGTTACAGCTTTAGTTACTAGTTACTTTAGTTACTCTGCTACATTCATCTGTTACAGCTTTAGTTACTAGTTACTTTAGTTACTCTGCTACATTCATCTGTTACAGCTTTAGTTACTAGTTACTTTAGTTACTCCACTACATTCATCTGTTACAGCTTTAGTTACTAGTTACTTTAGTTACTCCACTACATTCATCTGTTACAGCTTTAGTTACTAGTTACTTTAGTTACTCCTCTACATTCATCTGTTCCAGCTTTAGTTACTAGTTACTTTAGTTACTCCTCTACATTCATCTGTTCCAGCTTTAGTTACTAGTTACTTTAGTTACTAGTTACTTTAGTTACTCCTCTACATTCATCTGTTACAGCTTTAGTTACTAGTTACTTTAGTTACTCTGCTACATTCATCTGTTACAGCTTTAGTTACTAGTTACTTTAGTTACTCCGCTACATTCATCTGTTACAGCTTTAGTTACTAGCTACTTTAGTTACTCCACTACATTCATCTGTTACAGCTTTAGTTACTAGTTACTTTAGTTACTCCACTACATTCATCTGTTACAGCTTTAGTTACTAGTTACTTTAGTTACTCCACTACATTCATCTGTTACAGCTTTAGTTACTAGTTACTTTAGTTACTCCACTACATTCATCTGTTACAGCTTTAGTTACTAGTTACTTTAGTTACTTTACATATTAAGATTACTGGACACACAACACATGTAGTTTATAAAATCTGATTGTTTGGTTTGGTTATGAATGAAACTAGCCGACAATATAACGACTACAAGTCACGCTGAGATGATGAGGATCTGAATACTCTCTTCTGATTGGTCACTTTCAAGGCGATCTCACCCACACAGACTCCTTACTATGCCTTGATTGACAGATTTTTTTATAATAGCAGGAAGCACAAAAAGTAAAATAACAAATCTATTTGGTGTCGAGTGAAACCCGACATTGAAAAAAACAACCAAATTAAAGTTCCCCTTCAAGCTCTAAAAACTGTCTTTGTGTCTCTCAGGATGAAGCCAGGCAGCAGTACTGCGACCTGATTGGCTCCCTGGTGACAGCAGAAGGCGGGACCTCCGTGGCTGCAAAGCCTGCTGGGAGCGGGACGACGTACGAGACGCTATTGGTCACCACGGAGGATGACATCACCACCATCAAACTGAACCGACCGGCCAAGAAGAACGCCATCACCA
>CM046808.1:28509931-28517431 GCA_025617405.1 Perca schrenkii | reverse complement strand
GTCGACGCCCTGGAACCGCTGGGGGAGGTCGTCTTCGACGGGCACGAGTCCGATGACTCGTCTCCCCCGAACGACGACTCTCTCACCGGGTTTCCTTCCTCCCCATTGGGAGGATTGGCTCTGGAGACTGGGATCGACGCCCTTCCGCTACAGCTCTCCCCGTCCCCCAGAACGGCCGGGGACACCGCCTCAGCGGTCTTCCCTCTGCCGCAGGTGGCTCCTCCCTCCACCACCAAGGCTCTTTTATGGACCTGCCGGAGATCATAAAAAGGGCGGCGGACCAGAGGGGCATAGCCCTTCCAGCGGAACCCCCCAGCTCCCTCTCGCGGTCTCCTGAGCGGTGACATCTATTCTCAGGAGCCGCCGTCCCAAACGGGCCCCCACTCTGGCCGCGCTTCACGGAGCTTCGCCGTTTGTGGAGGAAGCCCTCTCAGCCAGGGAAACTGAGGGCGCCAGTCTCGCGCTATGCCCCGTTCACACGGGTTCATGGCGACACGGAGGCAGGTTTTCCTTCGGTCCCCCCTCTGGAGCAGAGCCTGGCGTCGATCCTGCTTCCGAAGGCTACCTTCTTCGGCCACCGGAAGCCGACCCCCCCGTCCCCCCAGGACCAGGTTTGCACCCAAGTCACTGACCGGTCTCACCAGTGTGCGGCCCAGGGCTTAGCGGCGCAAAACAGCATAGCCTTGCTAGCCTCCGCCGTCTCCGCCATGGCCACCGACCCGGATCTAGCTACGGAGATCGGCAAGGCTATGACCGCCATCCTCACCCTCACCACGGCGACCACGGTGGCGTTGTCAAGGATCCAGGCGTGGCAGACTGTGGCCCAGCGAAATATCTGGCTCCACATGTCCCAGCTACCCACGGAGGTCAGGCGCGAGCTGCTGTACGGTCCCATAGCTCCCGATGGACTATTTGGACCTCGTTTACAGTCAGCCACTTCCCACCTCCACCAGGCAGCCGAAGAAGCGGAGTGGCTACGGCAGCTCGGCTCCTGGAAGGCGGCGCCTCAACATCAGCGCCACCGCTCCTCCAACCGCCATAAGAGGAAACGCCCCACAGCCTCTGCTGCGGCTGCGCCCTCCCAAGCTTCGACCTCCGCCCCTCCGCCCACCCCACCGCAGCGACAGCCGGCCCCCGACCGGCAGGCTTCACGGGGTCGAAGGATCATGAAGGCGGCTCCCACCTGGTCTAACCCGCCCCCGGAGCCACCCGCCAAGCAGCGGCGACGGTGGCAATGACGGAGCGCGGGGAACGTCTGTCCCTCCACGGTTGAAAACCGGAAACACAACGGCCCTTTTCAGGGCCACTCAAGTCTTTCTAAAGAGCAGTTTCCCCTCAACCTAGCAGCCCTTGTTCCCACCGAACATTACGCTGATAATATGACAGATGTTCCCCACACAAGCACAAACACACACCAGGTCACCGCTGCTAGCGGGGCTGCACCGCTCTCTCACTATACAGACAGCGGGAGCAAACGCCATGCCGCTACACTTAGCGCCGCACAGTTCTCCTCTTCCCCCTGGCTATGCCAGCGGGATGAGGACGACGATGACCCGCCTCCCTTTCGACAGGGCCCTACCATGGGCTGGGCGGCACGTTCTACCCACGTCTCGCCCAGCGGCGGAACGGGCTCTGCGCTTCCTGCTAGCTATGTCTGTAAACAACACACAGACATGCGCGCGCCCGCTCTCAGAGCACAGCGCGGCATAGATCAGACTGACACACATGGACTCATGGATGTCAAAACTGATATCACGGGGCTACACACTCCAGTTCGCCTCCCCCCCGCCTCGCTTTGCGGGCGTGTCGGAGACAACCGTGTCATCCCAGGCAGAATCAGACGCCATGACGTCAGAATTATGGGGACTGCTCTCGAAAGGAGCAATTTCCCAAGTTCCTCCGGGGGAGGAGAACGAGGGTTTTTATTCCCGATACTTTCTCACTCCGAAAAAGTCAGGCGGGTTTCGCCCCGTCCTCGACTTGTCCCAGTTCAACCGGTGCGTCATGGTACGTCCATTCCACATGTTGACTATCAAACATGTGTTGGAATGCGTGCGCCACCAGGAGTGGTTTACATCCGTGGATCTGAAAGACGCTTACTTTCACATCCAAGTCATCCCCAGACACAGGAAATTCCTGCGCTTCTCTTTCCAAGGGGCTCATTTTCAGTACAACCGACTACCCTTCGGTTATTCACTAGCCCCTCGCACTTTTTCCAAGTGCATGGAGACGGCACTTCAGCCGTTGCGGAAAAAAGGCGTCAGAGTCCTGTTTTATCTGGACGATTTGCTCATCCTGGCTCCCTCTCGGGAAACGGCGGCGCTACACACCGTGTCAGTCCTGCAGCACCTGCAGACACTCGGTTTCACCATAAACTGGCAGAAAAGCGCATTGGTCCCCTCACAATCGATAGTTTATCTGGGCCAGGCTGTCAACGCCGAGGCAAGAAACGCTGCTTTCTCTCCTGTCGCACACCACGCCCCGCGCAAAGGTGTCAGCGCTGTCTATCATGCGCCTTCTGGGCATGATGTCCGCGGGCTACATGGTAGTACCCCTGGGGCTTCTCCACATGAGGAAAATCCAGAGGTGGTTCCTTCATCAGCGCGTCGACCCCATACATCACAAGTGGCGAATGCTGACTATCCCTCCCTCTCTGCAGTCAGACCTGTCATACTGGGGAAACCCCCAGACCCTGTCAGCTGGGGTTCCCCTGGGCAGAGTGACGTCATACGTGACAGTGTACACGGATGCGTCCCTCACTGGCTGGGGAGGAATGTGCGAATCACAGGTGGTCGGAGGGGAATGGCCTCCTCCTCCCCTCCCACACATAAACTGCCTGGAGCTGTCCACGGTGCTGAAGGTCTTGAAGCACTTCACCCCGAAGGTGGCAGGGAGACACGTGGTGGTGCAGACAGACAATGTCACAGCAGCGGCGTTCATAAATCGCCAGGGCGGCGTGCGCTCGGCTCGGCTATTGGAAATAGCCAGGAGCCTCCTGCTGTGGTCTCACAGTCATCTGCTGTCCCTCAGGGCCGTCCACATCCCCGGGATACTAAACCGGGCGGCAGACCTAATGTCGAGGGGGGACCCTCTCACAACGAGTGGAGATTGAATCCCACTATCGTTCGGAAGCTGTGGAGCAGGTTCGGGAAGCGGAGGTGGACCTGTTCGCCTCGCGAGAAAAACACACAGTGCGCTCTGTGGTTTTCCTTGAGCTCACGGGACAACCCACCCCTGGGCGCGGACGCTTTCTCCCACCATCCTTGGCCCCAGAACACTCCTTTACGCTTTCCCCCCCGGTCCCTCTGATCCCTCGCCTCCTGGAACGTATCCAGAAGGAAGGTCTGTCGGTCATCCTGGTGGCACCGGAGCGCACAAGCGCATCCTGGTTCCCGACGCTGGTCCAGCTGCTGGCGGCTCCCCCTGGCAATTGCCGTGGCAGGAGGACGCCCTGTCACAGCTGGACGGCGCGATAGCCCACCCCCCGGTAATAACCCAGCGTCTGTGGGGCTGGCTGCTGAGCGGGAACGTTTGCAGAGGTTAGGCTTACCACCTGCTGTGGTGCGCACCATTCAGAGCGCAAGAGCCCCCTCTACAACAGCGTGTTACGCGGCGCGCTGGTCCGCTTTCCAGCGCTGGTGTACAGAGAGGGAGTCAGACCCCATGTCGTGCCCCCTGCCCGTCGTACTGACTTATCTCCAAACACTGGTAGATAACGTCTTGGCCCCATCCACGGTCAAAGCCTACGCGGCGGCCATTTCATCTTGCCACGAAGGCTATGGAGAGAGAACGGTTTTTGCGCACCCCCTAGTCAAACGATTTTTTGAAAGGGGTCCGACGGCAGAAACCCCCCGCGCGTTCTCTCACGCCCCAATGGGATCTGTCCCTGGTGCTCCGAGCTCTGGGGAAGCCCCCTTTTGAGCCCCTGGCACAGGCCCCTCTCAGGTTGCTGTCTCTAAAAACGGCGCTCCTCCTTGCACTGACATCAGCCAAGCGAGTGAGCGACTTATGTGCTCTGTCAGTATCGCCATCCTGTCTCTCAATCAGAGGGGATGGGAGCGCAGCCACCCTACAGCCCAACCCTTCCTTCATACCGAAAATTTTAACAAATTCCTTTCGGTCGAGGGTTTTTTTCCCTCCAGGGTTTTTTCCCCGCCTCATAACAATGACGCGGAGGAGGCTTCCCACAGGCTGTGTCCGGTGCATGCATTATCACAGTATGTTTTACGCACGGCGGACATAAGGCGGACACAGCAGCTGTTTGTTCACTACAGAGAACACTCCCAAGGGGCGGCCCTGTCGAAACAACGCCTGTCCCACTGGCTGTGCGAGGCTATCACCCAGGCCTATAACTCGGAGGGGGCGGTGCCCCCCCAGGGCATTCGGGCACACTCTACACGGGCTCTGTCTGCATCGACAGCCCTGTTCAGAGGCATGTCAGTGGCTGAAATCTGTGCTGCGGCCTCTTGGGCATCTCCATGCCCCTTCATCCGCTTCTATCTGCGGGATGTGTCTGAGCCCTCCCTGACTCACTCGGTCCTCTCTTCTCACAACGACGAATGAGGCCCCCGTCATATGTATAATTGTATATATTATGTACATATGTATATGTTTTTTTGTCACTATTATACAATCATGACATGTGCCGCCTTATGTTTTCTTACGCCCCCCCCACTCTGGGTGTCTGGGAGGAATTATCAATCATGTTTTCTCTTATCAATCATGCACGCCTGCATTCTCGGCTTGGGCTTTCAGCCAGCTAACAGGTCGTTGCCATGGCGGCACATGAGAGATAGTATCAATAAGGGAAATAGTTAGTCTATGTTTCACTTGTGGGATCTGTCGCAGGTGGCATTGACTACATCAGCTTCGCCCCTAACCCAATAGCGTAGCCTTAGAGGGCGAAGCCTATACGAAATAGAACGATAGTTACGTTATTGTAACTCCAGATTCTATGAGTATAGGCGTAGCCCTCTAAGATTCGGGCCACCTGCTCCTATTGCATTAGCTGAAGAAAAAGCTGATATTGGGAGCAGAGCAACGGGTCCGCCCTGTTTTTATGCAGTATTTGCGGACGTAGTTGAGGCCCGTGCGGCACGCAAGGGCGGGAAAGAAAATCTTCACGACTGCGAAGGGATGAACCCAATAGCGTAGCCTTAGAGGGCTACGCCTATACTCATAGAATCTGGAGTTACAATAACGTAACTATCGTTATAATGAGACAACCAGTAGGGGGAGTGGAGAGTAGCTCGAGCTGTAGTTATAATGAGACAACCAGTAGGGGGAGTGGAGAGTAGCGCGAGCTGTAGTTCTAATGAGACAACCAGTAGGGGGAGTGGAGAGTAGCGCAAGCTGTAGTTCTAATGAGACAACCAGCAGGGGGAGTGGAGAGTAGCACGAGCTGTAGTTCCACTGAGACAACCAGCAGGGGGAGTGGAGAGTAGCGCGAGCTGTAGTTCTAATGAGACAACCAGCAGGGGGAGTGGAGGGTAGCGCGAGCTGTAGTTATAATGAGACAACCAGCAGGGGGAGTGGAGAGTAGCGCCAGCTGTAGTTATAATGAGACAACCAGCAGGGGGAGTGGAGGGTAGCGCCAGCTGTAGTTCCAATGAGACAACCAGCAGGGGGAGTGGAGAGTAGCGCGAGCTGTAGTTATAATGAGACAACCAGCAGGGGGAGTGGAGAGTAGCGCGAGCTGTAGTTCTAATGAGACAACCAGCAGGGGGAGTGGAGAGTAGCGCGAGCTGTAGTTCTAATGAGACAACCAGTAGGGAGGGAGTGGAGAGTAGCGCCAGCTGTAGTTCTAATGAGACAACCAGCAGGGGGAGTGGAGAGTAGCGCGAGCTGTAGTTCTAATGAGACAACCAGCAGGGGGAGTGGAGGGTAGCGCGAGCTGTAGTTCCAATGAGACAACCAGCAGGGGGAGTGGAGAGTAGCGCGAGCTGTAGTTCTAATGAGACAACCAGCAGGGGGAGTGGAGGGTAGCGCGAGCTGTAGTTCCGCTGAGACAACCAGTAGGGGGAGTGGAGGGTAGCGCGAGCTGTAGTTCCGCTGAGACAACCAGTAGGAGGAGTGGAGAGTAGCGCCAGCTGTAGTTATAATGAGACAACCAGCAGGGGGAGTGGAGAGTAGCGCCAGCTGTAGTTATAATGAGACAACCAGCAGGGGGAGTGGAGAGTAGCGCCAGCTGTAGTTATAATGAGACAACCAGCAGGGGGAGTGGAGAGTAGCGCGAGCTGTAGTTATAATGAGACAACCAGCAGGGGGAGTGGAGAGTAGCGCGAGCTGTAGTTCCAATGAGGCAACCAGCAGGGGGAGTGGAGAGTAGCGCGAGCTGTAGTTCCAATGAGGCAACCAGCAGGGGGAGTGGAGAGTAGCGTGAGCTGTAGTTATAATGAGACAACCAGCAGGGGGAGTGGAGAGTAGCGCCAGCTGTAGTTATAATGAGACAACCAGCAGGGGGAGTGGAGAGTAGCGCCAGCTGTAGTTATAATGAGACAACCAGCAGGGGGAGTGGAGAGTAGCGCGAGCTGTAGTTATAATGAGACAACCAGCAGGGGGAGTGGAGAGTAGCGCGAGCTGTAGTTCCAATGAGGCAACCAGCAGGGGGAGTGGAGAGTAGCGTGAGCTGTAGTTATAATGAGACAACCAGTAGGAGGAGTGGAGAGTAGCGCCAGCTGTAGTTATGAGACAACCAGTAGGAGGAGTGGAGAGTAGCATGAGCTGTAGTTATAATGAGACAACCAGCAGGGGGAGTGGAGAGTAGCGCCAGCTGTAGTTATGAGACAACCAGCAGGGGGAGTGGAGAGTAGCTCGAGCTGTAGTTCCACTGAGACAACCAGCAGGGGGAGTGGAGGGTAGCATGAGCTGTAGTTATAATGAGACAACCAGTAGGAGGAGTGGAGAGTAGCGCCAGCTGTAGTTATGAGACAACCAGTAGGAGGAGTGGAGAGTAGCATGAGCTGTAGTTATAATGAGACAACCAGTAGGAGGAGTGGAGAGTAGCGCCAGCTGTAGTTCCACTGAGACAACCAGTAGGAGGAGTGGAGAGTAGCATGAGCTGTAGTTATAATGAGACAACCAGCAGGGGGAGTGGAGAGTAGCGCGAGCTGTAGTTACATAGTGTTGCTGAGCTACAATATGACAAAAATATCCTCAAAGCTTGCTTTTACATCATTCCTTAGCATGACTTTCACACACTCACCCTGATTAAAACACAATGAAAAAATAACTAATGATTTGGCTGAGGGGGGGGGGGTTTATATATTTTATACTCTAAATACATGTGCAAAGTAAACTTTCAAATTCACCACAAATAAGGGGATGAGTCCTGCCTAACTGCTTTGAAATTAAACATGAGTAACATGCAGTGTTGCAGATAACCATACCTCAGGTCCACAAATGGGCACCTTTTCTATTGTTTATCTGTATTAGCTAAATGCAGAGTTTAGTGCGCAGTGAGCATGACACAGCCACAACATTCAGTTCAGGCTCAAAGGC
>CM046808.1:28442431-28504931 GCA_025617405.1 Perca schrenkii | reverse complement strand
TTATTTAGTTTCTGTCCACTTTGAATGAAGTGTGTTTTACGATGATAAAAGTCCTGATTATTTACATGGAGTCTGGTGATGGTGATGAAGTTTTTATTACACCTTGTAGTCTGACGGAGCTGACTTCTCGTCTCTCTTCTTCCAGACTCGGCCTCTACAAACCCAACACCCGTCGGATCACCAGAGCGCCCACGGTGAGTTTAAAGTCTCCAGATGTTTCTTCGGAGGCCAGATGTGATGACGACTGATCCTGGAGCAGCTCCTGGTTACATCTCGGTGGGAACCAACCTCTCACAGCTGGGATGGTACTGAGTACATGTACTTACATACATGAAAATATGAATGAAACTAGCCAACAATAGAACTGCCTACAAGTCCAGCTGAAATGATTAGACCATAACTGTGTGTGTGTGTGTGTGTGTGTGTGTGTGTGTGTGTGTGTGTGTGATATGATTAGACCATTAAACACACAACTGTTTGGATCATTCACATATCTAAAATGTTTTAATTCTTTTACTACATTTTCCTGATGATACTAACAGACTTCAACTTGTAACAGAGTATTTTTTACAGTGTGGTATTAGTACTTCTACTGCAGTAATCTGAATACTTGTCCCAGCGCTGACTAACATCATGATAAATGTCTGAATGTGAGATTCAGTCAGTTTTTCTGTGGATAGTTGAAGTGCCTTAAACACTGTCACACATCTGTCAGAGACTTAGACTCTCATCTGTGTCCTTCTTCACTCTGTCTGTCCAATAAAAGCTGACTTTGTAATTACTTAAAGTTGTGATTTATGTGAATATTTAGTTCATAGGCAGGTAGATTTTGGGCAGAAGCAGAGGATATGTCCCTCCAAAGTTTAGAAGAGGGAGATTTGTCCCGCTCAAAACATAATTATAATTTAGGGCGCTTTCATGGTAAAGAAAAGAAGATGATGGCAGCATTTTGGTTCCAAAAATCAGCCGAGACCTTCTTTTTAGCTTTTGAATCAGAAGTTATTTTAAAAATGTGAAAAGAAAACCTGCAAGAAATTTGAATAAATCTACCAGATGATGCATGTGATGTACACAATATGAAATAGAAACATGACATTTACAGTCAATAGACAATTTAAAAGCTTAATAAGCTACATTATGTGTCAAAAATGGCAAGAAAAGTATGAAAAAAGGTGGAAAAAGATCTTAAAAATGCGACTAAATCTACTGTAGTTGATATGTTGCATGTGATGTATATTCTAATCAGACAATCTGAAATAACAAGGTGACATTTATAGTGACTCAAATCAGAGAGAAATGTGTGTAGTGAGCCATTTGGTCCAGCAGGGGGCAGCACCCTCCTGTTCCATAGAAACTACACAGCTCTCTCTTCTGCTAGTTTAACGATTAATCTATGAAATTACTATATTTTTAATAACAGCAGACCTGCCAACCTGTACGCATTTTGTGTAGTAGATACGCATTTTGACATCAAAATACAGTGATACGATTTATCACTTTAAACTACGCGAAAATCAGGTGACTGCTTCTGAGTTCACTCGTTGACATGCAGTAGCCGTCTCAGTCTAACTCTTGATGATAGTAGGGAGCAAAACTTATTATGGCTAAAACAGCGTAGCAGCCACGAGCATGCTGGAAAACAAAACTAAAGAAGAAGAGATCGACCAAATGAATCACACCGTCGGGTCCCTTCCTCTAAAGTCAAGCGGGGAGATCGGCTAGATAAAACCAAAGCATCAAACGCATCAAGTGTTATTCATTCCCGTTTAGTTTGGTTGGTTTCCCCGAGGGAGGACGGTGCTTGCAAAGTTAAACAGATTTGATGTAGAAAGGTGAAATTGTGAAATGAATTAATTTACGTAGCCTACCTATCAACTTTGGAGAAATATTATTTATTTATATTATTATTAATAAAGCCTTGCATTTATAAAGTCTTGGATTTCGTTACAAAGGTCTTATATATGTTTTGCCTTTCCTATGATTAAGTTCATACGGTAACAAAATTAACTGTTAATGTAGGCTAATTAAAAACTGACCGCAGCCCGTCGCTGGACGCACCGGAGGACCGAGACACAAAGTAAACACGCCTCTCTGACCGGTACCGGGGGGTTAGATGTGCGGAATGTGTCGGTGTCTGTCGGACTTTGGCTGGCCGCTCGGCGCCTTCAGACGAAGCTCAAGCTAACAGGCTAACGGCTTATTAGCTAGCCAAAACACCGAGCGGTAACATCTGCAAAGATTGGCTCTGTGAGCGCATCAAAGTGCTCGGTGTGCGTAACAAACAGAGCGAGCAGCCGCCGGACTCTAACATCTGTTAATCCGTGCAGGACTTCACTGTGAGCGGACTGTTTAGAGACGATTTGACCGGCAGCTAACGTTAGCGGTTAGCTGCTACTGTAGCAGAGCTGCAAGGAAACGCTGAACTGAGATGTGTGTTTTCAGTGTTAAACTCTGCTGCAGGTGTTCATGTACGACTGTTGGTGGTGATTTCCAGAGGTGGAAGACTTTAGGCAAGGCAAGGCAATTTTATTTATATAGCACAAGGCAACTCGAAGTGCTTTACACAAAACATCAATCATTAAAGAACAAACAGCAAAATAGGGATTAAAATAAGAATACAAATATTAATGAATACTTAAATGTAATACCATATAAGATACATAAATACAAAAATTGTTCATTATAACAGTTAATATGAGAATAAAAATCCAGAAAATAAAATTTAAAATTCCGTATTAAAGTTTTTTACGAAATAAAATTAAAATTCACTATTCGGTAAAAGAATTAACGAAAAGCATCATCAAAAAGAAAGGTCTTCAGCCTTGATTTAAAAGAGCTGAGAGTTGAAGCGGACCTGCAGTTTTCTGGGAGTTTGTTCCAGATATGTGGAGCATAAAAAACTGAACGCTGCTTCCCCCTGTTTAGTTCTGACTCTGGGGACCACGAGCAGACCTGTTCCAGACCACCTGAGAGGTCTGGGTGGGTCATAATGCACTAACAGATCTGAGATATATTTTGGTCCTAAGCCATTCAGGGATTTATAAACCAGCATAAGTATTTAAAAAAACAATTCTTTGAGGCACAGGAAGCCAATGTAAAGTCTTTAGAACCAGAGTAATATGATCCACTTTTTTTCTGTCCTAGTGAGAACTCTGGCTGCAGAATTCTGAATCAGCTGCAGCTGTCTAATAAGTTTTTTTAGGAAGACCTGTAAGGACACCGTTGCAGTAGTCAAGTCTACTAAAGATAAAAGCATGGACAAGTTTTTTCCAAATTCTGCTGAGACATAAGTCCTCTAATCCTTGATATATTCTTAAAATGGTAATAGGCTGATTTTGTTATTGTCTTAATGTGACTGTTAAAATTCAGGTCTGAGATCATGTATTGCAGTAAAAGTAGAAAAAACAGAGTTACAAGTCCTGCATTCAACATCTTCCCTATGTAATAGTACAAAAGTATTATCAAAATATACTTGAAGTACCAAAAGTAAAAGTGCTCATTATGCAGTGTAATATATTTTATTTTATTGGATTATATTATGAGCCAATTAATTGTATTAAATATGACCGATAATTTAAATAAAATGTTTTATTTAATTAAAGTAGCCTACTTGAACATAATTATTTTCTAGGGTTTAAAATGTATACACGAGACATTTAATGGCACATTTATTCCGCGTGCGTGCCGCCGTGTTCACAAAACAGAACTTCGACAATAAATCAGTAAGTTGCTACTCAAAAAAACGTCTCAAGGTTGGCAGGTCTGTAACAGACGATGCATACACTTAACTAATGTCACTGATTTTATTGAACAATATTTAATTCATTCATTTAAAGAGAGAAACTGGAATAACCATAACAAGTCCATTTCTCTTATCACACGAGCGTTTCCAAAAACCACAGCTTGGACCTCTCTGTCCTGGTCCAGGGCCCGCCCTCTGAGAACGCTGATTGGCTTAGAGCAGCACTCCTGGGGGGGGGGTAATGTCCTGGTCTGCTCTGCTGTCTGTTCTGACCTGCAAATAATAAGAATATTCCAAAAATCAAGTACTGGAATGACAAAGACTCTGAGCAGCTGACAGCTGATGTTTCCTAAACTATTTTTACAATTACAAGACCTGCATCACTACAGTGTTTCCTGCAGCACTTTGGGTTTATTTAATAAGCCTGTTATTGTATTAGTCTCTAGTTCTTGCAAATTTAAAGTAAGTTAGCTGGTGATTTTGTTGTTTGAGTTCTTCACCTGCTAGCTAGGATGCACGTGTTAATATATATGTATAGTTTGTAATGGGACAATGATCAGCTTCTCTGCCGTCTGGTTGGGGGGTCTGGACCTTAAGGGTCTGTGTGAGTCTAGGAATACTCACAGGCTGGAGATGGATGAAGGCCTTCGTGGCGTCAGACGGTCCTCACGGTCTCCTGGTCCATCCTGAAGACTGCAGGCAGCATCGGGCTCAGCAGAACCCTCAGGTGGAGTCTCTGGAGCCTGTAAAGAAAGATCATTGTTGGACAAACAGGAATTATTATCAGAGGTTATCAGATGAGGAGCTCATGGCTCCAAAAACATGCACAAATCCAAATATAGAAATCTAAGGGTTATGTTGATGTTATAGTTTCTACCTTGTGACAAAGACTGTCTGCACGTGGAGTGTGTGTGAGAGAGAGAGAATGTTGAATATATAGAATATATGGGACACCTACTGTATGTATTTAATATGTGATATGTACTATATGCATTTTCTGCAAACTGCTTTGGCAACAACATGTTTTCTTTGTTCATGCCAATAAAGCAAATTGAATTGAATGTATGTATCTGTGTGTGAGTGTGAGAGAGAGTTCATTGGGGATGCATGAGGATAGGGTAACTCATTTTTTACAATATTAATAATAGGCCTAGAGTACAGGCCCGGATTGGCTAATCGGGAGCACCGGGAGAATTCCCGGTGGGCCGGTCTGGTTGTTTGGTTGTGAGGGCCGGTGTTCAGGTATGGCACTGGGTTGAAATCATAGTTGAATATTATGGATGCTGTCCCTATGCTGCCTGCACTCACAGAACTCCAGTTTGGGCAGCTAGGGTTGATCATTGACTGAATATTATAAGAATTAATAAGAGTGTGGTGTTGACCTGCTCTATATGAAAAATGCCCTGGGATAATTAATGATGCCAGATGATTCGGCACTACCATAATGACACTGACTTGATCAGAAAGCTTTGTAAAAAGGAGAGATTTGTGCTGAGAATTATGACAATTTATAAAATGTGATGTGGTGTCAGAAGCAGAGCCAGTAGTGTGCATTAGGGATAGCTGCTGTCAGTGTGGATGGCACATCTACTGTAAACTGTGTGTGAACAAGCAAACATGGTCAGATTAGCTACAATATAATCACTTTTTATGCCCAAATATTACTTGTGACCCATTATGAAAGTTATATTTAATATTCAAAGGAAAAATAGATTATGGTGTCATTAGAAAGTGCAATACAATGTATCTTGTTCTTTATTTAATCTGTGATTACTTATTTGCACAGAAACAGATTCTGATATTGTTCAACATCATTGGGTTGTTGTTAAGATGTTAACTTTTCTAATAAATCTACATTGTGAAGCAACACTTGGTGATATTTTACAAAATACACCGAATTACAAGGATGTAGAGAACAGGGCGCTATTGCAGACTTAAGGTTTTGATTACATTTTTTTAATATAGTCATTCGTGAAGTAAAGTGGGCCGGTCTAAGGCATGAAAATCCAGGGCTGAAAATGAGTCCCAATCCGGCCCTGCTAGAGAACAACAATATAACATATTTACCTTCAAAAGAGTCCATCAGCTCCAGAAGTTGCTGTTCTGTTAACTTCAGTTTAACAAAGTCCTCCATATTCAACCGCTATAGAGGAAAAGAACAAGATCTGGTCATGTTCAAAAATATATATACAAAAGAGAGGGAAGGAATAGTGCAATATCGGTCAATACACAGATTTTAGGATTTAAATAGGAGTACGGTGTAAGGCACATCAGTGCAATGGTAATATATTAATAATAATATTAATAATAATATTGTGATTGTAGGATTGAAATATACATGAGGTAGATGAGCAGAACAGTGGTGGCTGACTGTGTTCAGTGTGAGGGTGGGGCGGCTATTCCTGAGTGATCAACAGAGCGACTGCTGGGGGAGAGAAACTGTCTCTGGTCGGCTGGTTTTGGGGAACAGAGCCCCGTAACGCCGACCAGAGGGAAGGAGGGCCAGCAGTTACCAGTAGAACCAGGTTACTAGAACCTAGTGGTCTCTTCTGGACCAGTTAAACCAGCAAAGTGGGTTAACTACACTCAACACTCATTACTCGGTCAACACAATGCTTCGCTATTAGCTGTACTAGCTGCTAGCTTAGCAATTAGCGCTAGCTAGCGGTTAGCATTAGCGATCTTTTTAAAACGTTATAATACCTCATATAGTGACAATGTCTCGTAATTTGCCTCAGACACTTGGTCACTGGTTACCTGGTAACTGTTGGTAGTGAACCCTAACAAAGCACGGTTTATGTGTCACTCCCTCAGAGATTTAAGAAATATTCTCCAGTTAAATCTTAGCTATCATGCTACAACATTAGCTAGACAACTAGCGTTAGCCCTATCATACTTGAAGTTAGCCAAGCCTCATAGCATGCATGAACCATAGCTACTTGGCTGGAAATCACTGTTGCTAAATGGATTATCTGAGCTAAAGTGCTCCTCGTAGACCACCATGAATCAAGATCAAGTAGCTGAGTAACCAGAGCTAAAGTCTGCTGTTGGACTGCAAGCTAAGTTGTAGTAAGCAGCTAGCTTGCTAGCTGTTTGCGTTATTACTCATCAGTGGCAAGGCAGCTTTATTTATAGCAGATTTCAGCAACAGGGCGATTCAAGTGCTTTACATGAAACATTAAAGAGCCATTAGAAGACGATTAAAAAAACTAATTAAAACGTTAAAGAGCAGGTAAAAATGATTAACAAATAGCCGCCTCTGGTAGCCGCCAGAGGGGCAGAAATGTGGTTGTTTTCGGTAAAGTAAAGTAAAGTTCTACAGGCTGTCCCGTTATTAAATAATTACTCGGTAACTAACAGACTAACCGACTAATGTTTCTGTCGAAGACGGGACATCTTCTAAAAAATGAGAAATGACAAACCTTAGATAAGCCTTCGGTCGGATATTAGCCGTTGGCTAGTTAACCGTTGGATGTTAGCTGTTGGATATTAGCCGTTGGCTAGTTAGCCGTTGGATGTTAGCTGTTGGCTAGTTAGCCGTTGGATGTTAGCTGTTGGCTAGTTAGCCGTTGGATGTTAGCTGTTGGATATTAGCCGTTGGCTAGTTAGCCGTTGGATGTTAGCTGTTGGCTAGTTAGCCGTTGGATGTTAGCTGTTGGCTAGTTAGCTGTTGGATGTTAGCCGTTGTCGGATCGTCCCATAGTCCGAGTGCAGTCCTACTCGGATGGTAGAGTTGTACTCGGATGCTAAATGTCAGCCCCATAAAGCCAGGAGCCCGGGCTGGTGCTTCACTTCTCGCCGCCGACTCCATGGATGTCTGGTCTCCTCCAGCAGTTTGAACTCGGGATAATTGCTGCAGCCACTGTTATTTCCCCGCGCTATCATCTCCTCCGGGACGGGTCGTCTTGCACACCTCGGACCGCAGCAAACTATGGACCGAAACCCGGGAGGCCTGACTGCTGCACTGCAGCAGTGGCTGCTGGCCGCCCTTCGCTTCGCCTCTCGGTTCCAGGTCCAGCTGGGTCTCCGTAACGAGCAGCCCCAGAACCTGGTGGTCGTCATTAACTTCGACAGGCAGCGGCTCGCGGTGATATCCACGCCGGTGGTGATAACAGCCGTATTCGGAGCCGAGTAGCGGCGTAGATCCCAGCGGAGTAGATCCCAGCGGCCGTGTGCGCTGCGCCGCGGCTGGTCCGGGAGGGACTCGCCTCCTCAGCGGTGGAGCTCCGCTGAGGGTCGACGACGCAGTCTGAGCGCTGCTGCTGCTGCTGCTGCTGCTGCTGCTGCACACCAGCAGCTGCTCCACAACAAGGCGATGCACGGACCGCGCGGTGCTCAGGAGACTGCCTAGGATCACCAGACCAGACCATTACATACCATACCATACCGTGCCTTACCATGCCATACTCTGACAATCAATACAATAAATATGTTTTAGTAATGTTTTGTCTGTTGTCATGCTTTTTATTTTCCATTGAATACTTCGGCCGAATGACAAATAAGAAAAAATACATTATTGAAAATTGTTATTTAATTGTGTTGACTTTGGGTCAAATTGACCCGTTTTCAATTTTTTGGGACGTAGAAATAAGCGCTGGAAATGTGTAGAATAAAAAATTAACAATTTAAAACGTTGGAAAAAGCAAAAAAAAATAAGCTGAAAAAAAAGCGTCAAAAACGTGGAAAAGGTTCAAGGTTGACGGGAAGACAACAACACAAGGGTTAAGATAAAAAAAAAACTGCATAGTTCCCGTTTTGTCTTCCTGTCAACCTTGAAAAAAAAATTTTTTTCGACGTATTTGACGCTTTTTTTCAGTTGGTTTTTTGTTGTTGTCCCCTTTCCAGGGACTTTGTAAAACGCTTAACGTGAAAAAAATTAACGTGGTTTAATGTACCTAAACAACCAGATGTATCATGGTCATATCTTGTCATGAACACTTAAGCCTGTCAAAAAAACTAAATCAAAATCCAACGATTAGAAGTTATCTCACGTTAATGTTTTCTTCATCATTGGCCCTATGGCGAGGAAAAAACATGGTTTAATGTACCTAAACAATGATCAATGATTACCAAACTTCTCTCTCATATTACCCCTCATAACCACTGAAAACTGTCAAATAATCTAACCCAAAGTCCAAATATTATGGACGTTATCTGACACTAAGCGTTGCTGCTCCATTAAGGGTATTGTAAGGAAAAAACTTAACATGAAAAAGGCTTTGTTGGAAAGCCTGTCCTGTGCTAATTATCGCCGTTAATATGTAGTAACGCCGGTTTATATCACACTTTGTGTGTGCTTGGATATATATATATATATATATATATATATATATATATATATATATATATATATATATATACACACACATATATATATATATATATATATATATATATATATATATATATATATATATATATATATATATATAGGCCTATCAGTGGCGATTTCTTTAAGACTGCAAGGGAAGCTCAGCTTCCCCTAAAATATCTAAAATTTAAATGGTCAAATATGTACTATTGTGTTAACATTTTATTGACTAAAATGAGTTAGAATACGTTCAACTGCTGCAACCTGTTTCTTGGTATTTGCTTGGCGAAATTGCTAGCCAATTTTCATCATACATTTCATACAATTATACACCACATTCCTTGTTTCAGTTTAACCTAATTCCTACATTTCCTCCTTCGAGTTTAATATCGTTTTGTTAGATGTTTGTTCATTCATACAGTAGGCTAGGCTAGTGTTGTAGGGGTGAACTAGCCAGCTAGCAAACTGCACCCGATGGCAGACAATGCTAATATTGTCGACCTGATTTTGGCGAAGCCATTTTAAAGTCTTCCTTACGAGGAGAAACTTAGAATTAAACAGCAGGGTTAGATCAACACTTAAGATTGATTTAGTGCAAAAGACAGGGCAAAGTAACAGGTCTGTTCAGCTCTCCTGGTAGGACAAAGTTAGCTGGCTGGAAGTGCTGTGACAAAGAAAATACTGCTGGCCATTCCTCTTGATGAAACCTTCCCATGGATATTATAAATTATTATAATAATTACATTATTATATATTATTATTATTATATAATTAAATGATTGCATTACTATTATATATATATATATATATATATACTGTATATATATATATATATATATATATATATATATATATATATATATTATAATATTAACATAAATAAATGGACAATTTGTATGATGTAGGCCAAAAATGAGCTTCCCCTCTTTGAATGACCAGCAGCCGCCACTGATATATATATATATATATGTATATATATATATATATATATATATATATATATATATATATATATATATATATATATATATATATATATATATATATATATGTTAGTTTAACTGTATAGTTGAACTATTTAGATCCACGTTACGGCAGGAGTTGTTATGTAAGCCTTATTTTCCTTTCTCCACGGCACACTAGTTAAGAGTCTAATTAGCTAATTAACTAACTAACTGATGTTAGAAAGAGAGTTCAATCTTCACCATATTGGAGGATTTTGGTGATTGACAATTAGCAACAATTTGGTCGAACTCCTAGGCTATTGAAATCGTATGCCATTGTATGTTTGTATGTTATTAACTTAGGCCAGGTTTGGGTGAGCAGGACACAATGTGTGTGTGGGCTAAGCCTAGAGCCGGCCCTGTTCACATTGTTCACTCACATTGTAAGCTTTTTCACATTAAGCGTTTTAGAAAGTCCCAAAAAATAAATAAAAAACTGTGAAAAAAAGGCCGTCAAACTGTTTTTTTCTCCAAGGTTGACAGCAAGACAACACGGGAACTATGCAGTTTATTTTTATCTTAACCCTTGTGTTGTCTACCCGTCAACCTTGAATAAAACACCTGTTTTTGACGCCTTTTTTCAGTTTTTAGGCTGTTGAAATCGTATGTTTGTATGTTATTAACTTAGGCCAGGTTTGGGTGAGCAAGACACAATGTGTGTGTGTGGGCTCAGCCTAGAGCGGCCCTGTTCACATTGTTCACTTACATTGTAATCTTTGTTTTCTCTGAGTGAAGATACTGTCTTTACACTCAATGACATATTCCATATCTACGGCGAGCCTCTGTTAGATAGATAGATAGATAGATAGATATAGATAGATAGATAGATAGATAGATAGATAGATAGATAGACGTTAAGCGTTGTAGAAAGTCCCTAAAACAAAAAATAAATAAAAAACTGAAAAAAGGCGTCAAGGTTGACAGGAAGACAACACGGGAACTATGCAGTTTATTTTTTATCTTAACCCTTGTGTTGTCTACCCGTCAACCTTGAAAAAAACGTTTTTTTGACGCCTTTTTTTCAGCTTGTTTTTTTGTTGTTGCTTTTTCCAAGGTTTTAAATTGTTAAATTTTTCTTCTACACATTTTAGCTGGCTTAGTTGGCTAGTTAGCCGTTGGCTAGTTAGCTGTTGGATGTTAGCTGTTGTCGGATCGTCCGAGTACAGTCCTACTTGGATGGTAGAGTTGTACTCGGATGCTAAATGTCAGCCCCATAAAGCCAGGAGCCCGGGCTGGTTCTTTACTTCTCGGCGACTCCATGGATGTCTGGTCTCCTCCAGCAGTTTGAACTCGGGATAATTGCTGCTAAACCGCTGTTATTTCCCCGCGCTATCATCTCCTCCGGGACGGGTCGTCTTGCACACTTCGGACCGCAGCAAACTATGGACCGAAACCCGGGAGGCCTGACCGCTGCACTGCAGCAGTGGCTGCTGGCCGCCCTTCGCTTCGCCTCTCGGTTCCAGGTCCAGCTGGGTCTCCGTAACGAGCAGCCCCAGAACCTGGTCGTCGTCATTAACTTCGACAGGCAGCGGCTCGCGGTGATATCCAGAGCGATCCCAGCGGCCGTGTGCGCTGCGCCGCGGCTGGTCCGGGAGGGACTCGCCTCCTCAGCGTGGAGCTCCGCTGAGGGTCGACGACGCAGTCTGAGCGCTGAAGGGGAGGAACCAGAGCACCATGCTTCCTGCTGCTGCTGCTCCTGCTGCTGCACACACCAGCAGCTGCTCCACAACAAGGCGATGCACGGACCGCGCGGTGCTCAGGAGACTGCCTAGGATCACCAGACCAGACCATTACATACCATACCATACCGTGCCTTACCATGCCATACTCTGACAATCAATACAATAAATATGTTTTAGTAATGTTTTGTCTGTTGTCATGCTTTTTATTTTCCATTGAATACTTCGGCCGAATGACAAATAAGAAAAAATACATTATTGAAAATTGTTATTTAATTGAGTTGACTTTTGGGTCAAATTGACCCGTTTTACATTTTTTGTTTTTATATCAGAAAATATGGGACGTAGAAATAAGCGCTGGAAATGTGTAGAAGAAAAAATTTAAAATGAAAAAGCAAAAAAAACAGAAAAAGGCGTCAAAAACGTCGAAAAAAAGGTTTTATTCAAGGTTGACGGGAAGACAACACAAGGGTTAAGATTAAAAAACTGCATAGTTCCCGTTTTGTCTTCCTGTCAACCTTGAATAAAACCTTTTTTTCGACGTTTTTGACGCCTTTTTCTTTTTTTTTTTTGTTGTTGTCCCCTTTCCAGGGACTTTGTAAAGCGCTTATCGTGAAAAAAACTTAACGTGGTTTAATGTACCTAAACAACGATCAATCATCACCAGATGTATCATGGTCATATCTTGTCATGAACACTTAAGCCTGTCAAAAAAACTAAATCGAAATTCAACGATTATAGAAGTTATCTCAAGTTAATGTTTTCTTCATCATTGGCCCTATGGCGAGGAAAAAGCTAAAAGTGGTTTAATGTACCTAAACAATGATCAATGATTACCAAGTTTCTTATTCATATTACCCCTCATAACCACTGAAAACTGTCAAATAATCTAACCCAAAGTCCAAATATTATGGACGTTATCTGACACTAAGCGTTGCTGCTCCATTAGGGGTATTGTAAGGAATAAACTTAAGGTGAAAAAGGCTTTGTTGGAAAGCTTGAAATCGTATGTCATTGTATGTTTGTATGTTATTAACTTAGGCCAGGTTTGGGTGAGCAGGACACTATGGCCAATCCCAAAGTGAGCCCTGAGGACTAAGGACTAAGAACTCACAGACTTAAGTGATCTCAGGTACTAAGTGAGCGAGTGTGTGAGGCCACATGGGCTCGGATAGTTATAAATGGGATTGGGACAGCGCTTCACGAGATCACATGTTACCTTGGCGACGTTTAATAACAAAGATGTTGCTGACACTTGCCGGTTTGGGAATTTTCCTTTTAAGTTTGTTGCTTTCCACACGGCCGAGGCCCAGGAGACGGCCGCCTGATTCCAAACTCTTGTTTTACAAGCTGGACAACAGGTTGGTCCGCTCCGTGGTCGCGTGTCGTGCTGTTGTTTACCTTTGTAATTTCCGGATTTCCCTATCGTCTCCGCGGTAAACGTCACAACGCTTTGAACTGTGGGTAATTCCCTTTGGTGAAGTCTGCATCGATGCAGACTCACGGAAAGGGCTCGGTAAGTGTGTACTCAAACCCTCACGCCCTTTGAAATTCCACATTGGGACAACCCTAAGCCCTTACGAATTTCGCGAGAACGCGCACCAAAGTCCGTGAGTCTGTGAGTCCGGACATTGGGATTGGGCCAATGTGTGTGTGGGCTCAGCCTTGAGCGGCCCTGTTCACATTGTTCACTCACATTGTAAGCTTTGTTATCTCTGAGTGAAGATACTGTCTTTACACTCCATGACATATTCCATATCTACAAACCTAGATAGATAGATAGATAGATAGATAGATAGATAGATAGATAGTAGGGGTGTGCAAAGCAGCTGGTATTTGTATCTGTATTTGTATTTGTTGAGGGGGGAAAAGTATTTGTATTTGTATTCGAGTAAAATTCAAAATAGGCATAAAAATCCAGTTTTTTTGCGTTACACTTATAATTTCTGTTAAAGTGTAAGTATTCTTTGATTATATCCATTATAATAATTATTGATATGCTATATTGTTTGTTTTTTTTCTCCATAAATCCAGCAGTGAACATGTAACAAGGAACGTCACTGAAAAGAAAATAACATAACAGCCATTACCTCATCCATGGTTAAACCAACAACTAATAAAATACCATTGATGATGATTTTGGTGCTGGTGGGGGATTTGTGCTTGTGGGGGGGTTGGCAGACAGCACCAGGAGGAGAGGATGCTTTAAGTGCATGTGATTATGCATAGCAGATGTTGACAGATGTTTGATATCTCTGCCTCTGCTTATTTGACTTTTGCACACATTATATCACTTTGGTTTTATCTGCAGCACTGACTGTAAAATGCTTCCACACAAAACACGTTTTTTTGGCTGGTGGAGGACCACGAGATGGCTCAGCAGCAGCCACACTCTTTTCTATTTGGTTGCCCAAATCCATGCGGGGAGTTTCAGCTTAATGAGTGACGGGTAGCTATGCTAAGGTTAACTAGCCTAGCCTATAGCCTACATTTTGCTGTCTGCAAAAGACAGAGTAACTTAAACGTACCATATAACTCCCACAAGTGCATACAAGTTGACACAACTACACAATCATTTTACCTTTTTAACCGAACGTTAACGTTACTCTGTCAACAGACTATTGTCTAAATGACCGAGCTAACAGAGCTACGTAAACAGAGTGAACATGAGAGCACCCGACTGCAGACGTCAATAACGCAGCGTAATGGAATAATCTCCCGATCAAACTCCGCTTCCCGAAAGTTATAAACTGCCTCCGGAACCCAGTTAAGCTACAAAAAATCTATTCAACAAAAATAGTGATGCAGTTAAGTGTTTTTTCGCTCAGCCGAGCCGTCTCTGTTGCTGTGTGGAGCAGCCTGTGTCACTCGCAAGGGGGTAAGCTTCGCTTCAGAACGCGAGCCATCATGGCGCCATTTTGTTGCTAACAGGCCATCACCTCCTGTTAGCATTCCACTGACCGCCATTTTTTTTTTACGTCACTTGACTGAGAATAACTTTACATCCGAAGCGTTTAAAAACTCGATGTGTCCGTTGTTTATTTCTAAAGAAACACCACAACGTATAAAAGGCTCAATTACCTTGTACCTCACGTTATGGCTCCGTAGCAGACGCTTTTATAAAAATAGGCTAACGATTGGGTCATAACCACGAGACTTACTGTCACACAGTAGAGGAATTACCGTATAGTACAGGAGAAGCTCACAGGCAGTTTCGACTTACGTTAGCTGTTTAGGTTTAATTACTAATGTTATCTAGCATGTTAACTAGCATTTTCTGCTCTCAACGAAGGCGGTCGCATTTCTCTCCCTCTCCCTACCAGGCCTACCCTGCTTGCTATCTTGTCTCGTGTTGTCTGCTGTTACTTGTACTTATAGAGTCTCTCTCTCTGCACTGCTCCTAAACTACGAATTATGGATTTGATCAACTGGTCTCTCAGCGCAATTGACACCATCTTCTCGACGAGAAGCTCGGGTTCGGGGGAACCTGACTGCCCTGCCGGAACATTCGCAGCTGGCTACACGATGGACGCGTGGGAGAGGTGGCGGGTCGTGTGTCTGGCGGTTCTTTCCTTGCAGGACATTGAAGATATCTACCTATTCGGAACTATGCTAACAGGTCTTTTGCTGATTGGCTCAGGCATTGCCCTGGTTTATCGAGAAATTAAAGTGAAGACGGGAACAGAGCAAAATGCCAGGCTGCCCGTCATGGTTGAAGCTGTGGGCAGAGCTGTCGGAACTCAAATTGTGACTCTGAACTCCATGAGCCACAAATTGGATACTGTGATTATCATGGGCCCAAAACTGGATACCATCTTGGGGAGACAGTCAGCTCTGGACAAGTTGGACAAGTTGGACGAGATCTTGGGGAAACTCACGGCTTTGGCAAGGAAATTTGATCGTTACGGAGACCAGAGGGGACATTTCAGAGAAGTCGGGAGTGACTAATCTGCCGGCTCCTCGCCCCAAGACAAAACAAATTCCAACCTTATCTTTTCGGCTCCCGAACAGCGCTGGCCTTGGCCAAGGCCGATGTTGGATACTCACTCCCCTCGGAGCTCTACAGCGAGGCACACTCTTCATTTCCCCACCCGACTCCCACTGACACCTGTTGATTGTTGACTCGTACTGGGTCCTGTTTCAAGGCTGACTCCATGGCAACTGGCTGTGTATCGCAATGACAATCGTGCGGACTGAGTAAACCTGATTACTGGGGGCCAGACATAGCTTGACTAATCAGGCCTACACATACACGTCTGTTTGCCTGTCCTGGACTACCTCTACTCCATCACCCCCATCCCAATGCACCCAAGATCCCACCCCTACTGCGTGTCCTGTTATAATGTTATGTTGTGTTATGTGCAGCAGTGCTAATGTACTGTTATGTGGTGTTATGTGCAGCAGTGCAAATGTACTGACTGTGTGCTTATGTGCTGAGGTGTTTTTTCCTGTTCCCACACTGTTCTTATTTTATGAGGATAGTCTGAGAACGGCTTTTTTATTCCCTCTCCTCTCCCAATGTCATGCTGTATCTGTTGCGAGGGTTAGGAGAGAGTTGTGATGGCGCCGCATATGGCGACTCGGTGTGTTTGTGTATGTTGCTTTAATGATTTTAATGCGATTTGCACTTACGATACCAAGACACATCCCTCGTGTGTGTAAACATACTTGGCAATAAAGCTTTTCTGATTCTTTCTGATTCTGATGTTAGTGATCAGTAATTAGCCTGTGTCTATGTTATCATCTTACATATACCTACACTCTCCATCTCTGTAAGATTGGGAATGATTGAGGTTTCTCTTGGCACAGCTACCAGAACACTTACAACTTTCAGACACGTTGCTCACGTCACATTTACGCTGTCTCTCTCAGTTGGAGGCTGCGCAGTAAAGCTGGCCATCACCGGAAAAGTGCTTCTAATATCCTTCACTGGTCGCCGTCCAGAGCAACGGGCTCTGTTGGTCCATTATATATATGTCAATGGTCACTCGCCTCTTTTACTCTTTTCCGCGACTCTGAACGTCACTCACTCATCCCAGCATGCACTGCCGTCTCAGGAGGAAACTTATATACTGTCTATGGAGGAAACGCAGCTTTTTGATATTAAGTTTTTCTTGTTCCCGAATACAAATATTTTTTAAAGTATTTGTTCGAAATAAGTATTCGTAAAAAACACGTTATTTGTGCCTTTCCGAATACCGTATTCGGGTTCGGCTCCACCCCTAATAGATAGATAGATAGACGTTAAGCATTTTAGAAAGTCCCTAAAACAATAAATAAAATATATAAAAAACTGTGAAAAAAGGCGTCAAGGTTGACAGGAAGACCACACGGGAACTATGCAGTTTATTTTTTTATCTTAACCCTTGTGTTGTCTACCCATCAACCTTGAAAAAAACGTTTTTTTGGCATTTTGTTTTTAAGCGTCCCTAAAAAATAAATAAAAAACTGTGAAAAAAAGGCGTCAAACTGTTTTTTTTTTCCAAGGTTGACAGCAAGACAACACGGGAACTATGCAGTTTATTTTTATCTTAACCCTTGTGTTGTCTACCCGTCAACCTTGAAAAAAAAAACTGTTTTTGACGCCTTTTTTTCAGTTTTTTGGCTGTTGAAATCGTATGTTTGTATGTTATTAACTTAGGCTTTGTTTGGGTGAGCAAGACACAATGTGTGTGTGGGCTCAGCCTAGAGCCGGCCCTGTTCACATTGTTCACTCACATTGTAATCTTTGTTTTCTCTGAGTGAAGATACTGTCTTTACACTCAATGACATATTCCATATCTACAGCGAGCCTCTGTTAGACAAACCTAGATAGATAGATAGATAGATAGATAGATAGACATTAAGCGTTTTAGAAAGTCCCTAAAACAAAAAATAAATAAAAAACTGTGAAAAACGGCGTCAAGTTTGACAGGAAGACAACACGGGAACTATGCAGTTTATTTTATATCTTAACCCTTGTGTTGTCTACCCGTCAACCTTGAAAAAAACGGGGTTTTTTTGGCGTTTTTGACGCCTTTTTTTCAGCTTGTTTTTTTGTTGTTGCTTTTTCCAAGGTTTTAAATTGTTAAATTTTTCTTCTACACATTTTCAGCGCTTATTATTACGTCCCATATTTTCTGATATAAAACAAAAATTGAAAATTGAGCCTCTGTTAGACAAACCTAGATAGATAGATAGATAGATAGATAGATAGATAGATAGATAGATAGATAGATAGATAGATAGATAGATAAACTATTTACACCATTTACACAACCATTGGCTTGCTACCACTGATGCAAGTGCCCACACAAAAAAATGTTGGTTCTTCAGCGGTTCTTCAGTGGTTCTTTGGGGTGGTTGAGGTGCTATATAGCACCACTACCATAAAAAGAACCAGTTCAGCCCAGTATGGTTTTTTAGTGGTTCTTTAGTGGTTCTTTTGTATAGTTGAGGTGCTATATAGCACCTCAACTATACAAAAGAACCTGTTAAGGCCCTGTATGGTTCTTTAAAGGTTTTATAAACTCTGTCTTCTCATATTTTAGAAATTTATAAATAATTGAATACAATAAAACAATGTATTTCCTGAGGATAACATATTAAAGCAGCGGTTTTCAACCTTTTTTTCCCCAAGCTTCCCAAACATGTAAAGATATATTCCAGGGCCCCCACAGGAGACTTTTTGGTCTCAGAAAAGCATGCAAGTGATTTGAAACAGCTTGCCATTGTTGAAAATGAATCCCTGTTAAACATGTAAGAGTGGAGTAACTAGGGTGACCAAGTCCCTAAATTTGAAGAAAAAGTGTAAATTTGTTCGTATATTAAGGAATGGGAGAAAAAATACATAGTTTAAACCAGTTACAGGTGACCCCAAAAAAGGAGATTGCAGTGTATGCCACCAAATTTCACCATCACGCATGGAGGTGAGGGGGATATTTCCTAATGGAATTTATGTGCTTATTTCGAAATGTGCTTTTTAGCTATTACATTTTCAATTAATTATTTAGATTGTATAGACCCATGCATGTTAACATCACTGCAAAAAGACATCTAATATAAAATCAATATTTATTCACCTATAGGTAGGGGAGAGAAGTTGCTATTATTATACTATAGTATAATAATAGCAACTTCTCCAGCAAGTGGCCAGGAGAATGCAACAAGACAAGATACTGAAAGCTGTCAGTTGCAGTTTAAAATATAAGCACTTGTCATTAAAATGTGTTTTTGACACGGAACTACTTTTGACCAGAGCACGCAGAGCACGTACCCCTGCGCGCCTATGTGCAAGTCAGGTGCGCCCTGGCAGTGCGCGAGCGCGAGAGCGATCTGGAAAGATCTGGAAACAACTGCAACGTTGGATTCGAAAACTTGGAGGAACCGGCTTCAGAGTTACAATACGCAGATATTTTTTGAGGTGAGTGTCTTAATGACAGCTGCCAGAGAAACAGACTATTAACGTAAAGTTACTTGCTTGTCAGGGGAAAATTTTCATTGGTATTTTTCAAACGTTTTACGTGTTTTGTAACGTTGATGAGTCATGCTAACCAACGTTAGCTGACCAAAACATCTACCGTTAGTCGAGCTAGCTAAGTTACATTAACCAAAGATAATGTTGACATTACTGAAATGCCTTTGATCTAACTTAACTGACAACTCTGGAGAGACAGAGAGAGCGATAATTTAATATTCTGTAACGTTAACTTGAACCGCTTGTTAGCCAGTTGACTCCAAGGGATGTCTGATCCCGCGGTGACAGGCTTTATAGCTGCATGTGTAGCAGCAAAGTACTAAATAAACTTAATATGAAAGTAACACACCTTAGAACTAAAAAATGACTGACAAAATTAAGTATTAATGTTATATTACAAGAATTAACTAATATAGATAGTAACCATTTAAAGCTCAAATTATGTATTAATGTAACGTTACCATGCAAGAGGCATGTGTTACATTAGCCAGTGTAACCTCATGTCAAACACTTCTTTGCAAGTGTACTAGAAGGGAAACAAACAATAATGCTGTTAAGTTAAATGTTTTGAATTTAGGCTATTTATCATTATTTATTGATGTAAACCTATATCTTGTTGTGAATATTTTAATGAATCGTGTTAATTAATTTTATCCAGTTAACAATTTAACATTACTGTTACTGTAGCTACTGTTCTTTTTATCTAGTATTTATGTTTATTTTAAGTTATAAGTTAAGTTAGCTAATATGAGTCATTCATGTTTCCATGAGGCCTAATGTTTGTCATCACTATGTTGCAGATAGAGCTAAAGACTAACATTCATCCTAGTTTTGTAATTTGATTTTTTTCTCTCTCTATCTTCAGGTTATGACGGACTTCACATGTTGGACTTATGTCCAAGTTTGTCAATGGTTGAGAGATATTGACTTGGGGGAATTCTGTGAAACATTTGTGGGTGAGCTTCAAGTATTGGGATGCACCAGTGCCCTAACTGCCATGTAAAAACAGTCTCTTACAACAGATACCTCAAACACCTGCAGTATTTCCACGAGAATGAGCCAAATTTCATTGTTGTATGTGGACACAATGGCTGCCAAAAAAGTTACAAAAGAGTGAGTTCTTTACGTGTCCATGTTTTTCGGACTCACAAAATCTTGAGAAACGCAGAGGATTCGGAGAACAACCAGGAGATTCCAGGCACCTCACCTACTTTTAATGATTTCGAGGAAACTTTTGATTCTGAAGAACCAAATATCTCTTTTTCTGAAAAAATATGTGGGTTCAGATCACTAATTGAGAGACATTTTGCGTTGTTTTGTTTAAAACTTCAAGAAAAGCACATCCTCCCCAAAACTGTTCGGCATACTGTTACTCATGAGGTGAAAATACTGCTTGTACTTTTTAATGAACAGTCTAGAGACCTTCTACGGTTCTGTCTTGAAGAAGCAAATATCAAGATCGACAATCATTCAAACTTGAAGTCCTTGGTTGAAGACAACTTCTTTGGGAAGTGTTTTGATGCTATTGTGTCAGACTATCAGTTTGAGAGGTACTGTATTAGAGAGTTTGGGTTAATTGAACCAGTCGAGTATTTACTTGGATACAACTCAGTAGGAAGAAAAGAGACTTTCCAGTACATTCCCATTTTGGAAGTTTTGAAAAATATTCTGAGAAGAGATGATGTTTTTCATTATGTTGTGGAGGACACGTTGTTTGATGAGGAAACACTAAAAGACTTAACAGATGGATTCATTTTTCAACAGCATGCCTTTTTTGATGGCTCTGAGACACAGCTGAGACTCCAGTTATACACTGATGAATTTGAAATTGTAAATTGTTTAGGATCCAAAAAGCAGATTCACAAAATTTCAAGTGTCTACTTTGCTCTTGGAAATATTCCTCTGAAGTATCGTTCCAGTCTTCAAAATATACATGTGGCTGTTCTTGTCAGACACAGATTGCTTCAGAAGTATGGTTACGAGCCAATTTTGCAACCTCTTCTTCGTGACCTTTGTGAACTTCAGTGCCGCGGGGTATCCGTTGAAATTGAAGACCGGTCCTGTGTTCTCAAAGGCTCTGTGATTTCCATTTGTGCTGATAATTTATCAGCCCATTCCTTGGCCGGCTTCAGTACTTGCTTTAGTCAAGGACGGATCTGTCGTTTCTGTCTGTGCCACCACCGTGACATTGGTAACAAAACTGAGGAAAGTGAATGTATTCTCCGGACTCCTGACACACACCGTAGACACTTACAAGTGTCAAATGGTAAATCCTTGTATGGTGTTACTGGACGCTGCCCTTTTGATAAACTGCCTCATTTTGAGGTTACTGAATCCTTTCCGCCTGACTTGATGCATGATATTCTTGAAGGAGTCATCCCACAGGTTCTGAAGTTAGTCTTGCTAAAGCTTAGCAGTGAAAGACTGGTAACGCTGCAACAGTTTAATGACCAGTTACAACAGTTCCCGTTTGGACAAAATGATGTCACTCACAAGCCTGTTTTGCTGAAGCCATCTGCTCTGCAGCAAGGTGTCATCCCAGGAAAAGCAGTTGAAAAACTGACCCTTTTCCGACTCTTACCTTTTTTGATCGGAAACTTCGTCCCTCAGGAAAACACTTACTGGGGTCTCTATTTGCTATTGAGATCTATATGTGACATAGTACTGGCACCTGTGATCAAAAAAAGTTGGCTGAGTCCACTGTCTGCTCTCATCACAGAATTTCTGAAGAGCTTTCAGAAGCTTTTCCCTGACAACTTCACTCCAAAGATTCACTTTCTGCTTCACTATCCTCGATTAATCCAACAGCACGGTCCGCTGAGAGCACATTGGTGTCTCAGGTATGAGTCCAAACACCTGTACTTTAAACGCCTTTCATCGATTGTAAACAATTACCAGAATATTGCAAAGACTCTGGCAAAGCGCTATCAAATGCGCCAATGTTGGGAAACACAATCAACTAGAAACCATGGCTTGGAAGATGTCCCGTACTCTTTAATAGAGATACCTCTGCATGCACTACCCTCACAGCTTAGGGAGATTATTGCAAAGGACACATCTGAACTGAGTGAGACACTTTGGAAAACCAAACAATTGCTATACGACAGAGTCAAATACACCACTGGAGACTTCTTGATCCTTGAACTTGTGCATGCTGAGGAAATCCCAATTTTTTTAAAAGTTATACATATTGTTAAGTACCACAGTCAGTGGAAATTGTGCGGAAGACTCTACAAAACTTGGTGCTTCTCTGAGCATCTACATGCCTACGGGGTCCAATCAACAACTCAGTGGGTGGCCATTACACCAGGGGAGGAAACTGACTTCCATGCACTCGACGCATATGCAGATCAAGACGACAACCTGTACATCTCAGTGCTTCATAGGCCTGTGAGATATACTAAGTTATTTGCAACTTCAAATTGATTAAAATTTAATGATTTGTTTGATTGCAGTGGTGAACAATCAGATTGAACAAATGCTTCATTCACAAAGTATAACAAGCCCACCAGGAATTTGCCTTAATGTCAATGGCATACAACATAGATTCACAGTTACCTATTAGCGCATGGTTCAAGACCTCACTAGAGTCTATAACATACATGTAACAGCATGCTAACATAGATTTTGTTCCTGGAATGTAGCTCAGCCAATCACAATGTAATGTTTAATTGATAGATTCATAACAATGCTGGCCATTTATGAGTTATTGAACCTCTCGTTCTTTGTTAAATGCTTTCTCCTTCCCAGAACATGAAATAGATGGGGCCACTCTTGCTGTGATTTCAGAGAGGATGTCTGAGAGGCTCATTCCAGTCATTCGCAAACAGAGTCTGTTTCTGGCCCAGTTGGAGAAACTTAAAACCAACCAAACGAGCAGGTAATCAAAACGGTATCCCATACGTCAAAATGCAGCACTGTGCCCACTCTGTTTCTACATTGTTGTTCACCAGTTATTTGCTAACTGTTAATTTGCTAATTTTATTTTTATTCCATTCTTTGATGGCCATCTTTCTTTTCAGTGTCTTTCTTTTTTTTCTCCTCCTATTTTTCATTTTTTTTGTAGAGAGCACCCTCCGAGAAGCAGTGATGACTCCAGCCAAGCACAGTCCAGTCCTAATACATCTTTAGTATTTCCAACAGTGCTGAGGATGGCCATAGACAGAAGAGATTCTGATCTGAAGAGTGCAAGTAAAACAAAACTACGGACTCTTTTGATCCAGACTCTTTTTGACCACCTGAGTAAGAAGTCAATGTAAGTTGCTAGTACTTGTGCCTTTCTAGCTTGAAAAAATGAAAAGTATATGACCACGAGGGTCATATGTAATAAATAGTGAGTGGTGAGATATTTTCTTCACTAAGAAAGCAATGATTACATCGTACCTGAACAATTTTAATCCATTCATTTATTTCTCCTCCTTAAAGGGTTAGTTCACCCAAAAATGAAAATTCTGTCAGTAATTACTCAACCTCATGTTGTTCCAACCCCGTAAGACTTTCTTTCATCTTCGGAACACGAATTAAGATATTTTTGATTAAATCTGAGAGCTGGATCACTTCTCCATAGGCTTCTTAAGGGATTGAAACTTGCCAGCCCCGAAAAGTTATTAAAGACATCGTTAAAATAGTCCAAGTGACTACAGTGGCTCAATCTTAAGTTTATCAAGCGACGAGAATACTTTTTGTGCGCAAAAAAAACCAAACAAAAATAACAACTTGCAGGGCTCCAGACTAACTTTTTTCACTAGGAGCACAGTGGCCCCCAACTGAAAATTTTAGGGGCACAACCAGAAAATGTAGGGGCACACACCGTAAATCAACATGCTAACTAAATATTAACATAACATAATAACACTGTATTACTAATAAATACTTTGATAATAGATGCAGAAATTACAATGTGCTGTTTCAAATTCAGTGTCACTTTTGAAGATGCAACATATAAGGTAAACTGACAGCCCCATCGCTGTCATGACAGTACAATTATTTTTTTTTATCATTGTATTTGTATATTATTATTTTTTAGCCTGTTTTATTTTCATCATGACCGTTTTTAATTGCTCTTTAATGTTTCATGTAGCACCTTGAATTGCTTTGTTGCTGAAAGGTGCTGTAGAAATAAAGCTGCCTTGCCTTTCACCCTCAGCCTGTCAGTCAGTCCCCAGGGCACAGAAACCACTGCTGTGCCTGCTCGTCTCCGAGGAATTGTAACGTCAACAGCACCGTGACCAATTTCGGCTTGCCATTAATATCATATCGCAGCAAACGCTGTCTACGTGAAGTTATGAAAAACTGTAACCACTTTAAACCACTTTATCTGCATTTCCGTGACTCACTGTGACTTCCACAAAACTGCAGAGCCGACGTAGTTTACACAGTCTGCAGCTCTGCGTGTGTGCGAGTGTGTGTCAGAGATCTGCTCTCTGTCAACTTTCAGAGAGGACAGATAAGCTTGCGCTTACGCGCTCTCAAGTACCAAATTTCAACGTTTAACGTGTAAAAAAGGGGGCAAATTTACTGGTCGCACATGTGCGACTGGATGTAAAATTCAGTCGCACATTCTCAAATTTTGGCCGCAAAATGCGACCATTTGGTCGCAGTCTGGAGCCCTGACTTTATTTCAACTATTCATTTCCTTCTCTGTGGGCCTCTAGTCAGTTAACGTAGTGCGATAGCGTAGTGCTACGTCACACGTAGGCTCACTATTGGCTGACGCTGGTCGTGTGTGATGCGTGTAACGTACAACAACCGAAGCTTAAGCTATTACACTAGTGAACTGACTAGAGGCCCACAGAGAAGAAAATTTATAGTTGAAATAAAGTTGTTATTTATTTATTTTTTTTGCACACAAAAAGTATTCTCGTCGCTTGATAAATTTAAGATTGAGCCACTGTAGTCGCTTGGAATATTTTATAGATGTCTTTAATAACTTCTCAGGGAACAAGTTTCAATCCCTTAAAGGAACACGCCGACTTTTTGGGACTTTAGCTTATTCCCCCGTATCCCCCAGAGTTAGATAAGTCCATACATACCCTTTTCATCTCTTTTGATCATCGCTGGCTGAGACAAACCAGACCCTCCTCTTTTCATTGTTTCTAAACATCACTTTCCTGCCGAGTTGCAACCACATGTACGGTCCGATGGTAACACAGACACAGTGGAGAGGCCTGCCGGTTGCAGGTTTTACAGAATGTGGGTGGCACTTCATGAACACCATGCCTTTTCTCCTTCTGATTTTCCTGTTAGGTACCCAACTCATCTTCAGTATATTGAACTTCTGTCGATCGTGATAATGGACCATCCATTCCTCATGGAAAGTATTGGGTCAGGATATGTAAGTTTTCATTTCATGTTGTAAAATTGTGTTTTTTTAACATTTATAAATCAAACTTTTTAATAACATACTGCAAGTAAGCATGTACCCAAAATGTAGATGGTCAAGAAGTACAGGTGAAACTCGAAAAATTAGAATATCGTGCAAAGTGAGATATTTCATAAGATGTACACAATAATCATTAAAATTATATCAAATAAAGGCTTGAAATATCTCACTTTTTGCATGTATTGAGTCTATATAGTATATTAGTTTCACAGTTTTAAGTAGTGCTGTCAAACGATCAAAATATTTAATCGCACATTTTTATCGATTCTAAATGTCTCTTGATTTCTTTTTGTCCCATTATTTTTTTGTCATTTTAATGCTCTTATCAACATGGAAAAGTGGATCGGCTTCGTGCAGATGTTTTTTATTGAAAACAACGTTGGCATATACTATGTTCAATTTCACACTAACATTCTCACTTGGAGCAAATAATCTCTCACACAATGTAACACTGTCCACTGGGTTTGGGTTAACGCCGTTAATAACGCGTTTAACTGACAGCCCTAATTTTAAGTTGAATTACTGAAATAAATGAACTTTTACACGATATTCAAATTTTTCGAGTTTCACCTGTATATACAACCCAAACTTGCCCCAACAGTTTTGCAGTGTGGCTCACTGTGTTAGCATAAAGTTAAGTGTTTCACCAAATCTACAATCCCCCACCCCACCCCCCTCTTCTGTTTAACAGGACTAACAGGTAGACAGGACAGGAAGACAGGAAAAAATATGCCTCAGACTTCAGTCAACAAACAAGAAAAGACGATGAATGCCTGGAAGACCCTCACAGTATGTTTTTTTTAGGTGAAAATGCCCGTGTTCAGTTCAGCTCGAGCACATAACACATTTGTGGTAATCAGTGCAAGCAATGACAACACAATCTTCTGTCATGCACTTCACGTGAAACCACCGCCTACAAATTACACACAAAATGTACTCATCCCTGTATTCTGGATCACCCTTACATCTGGATGAGTAGCACAGGGTCCAGTTCTTGGTGTTGGCATGATCCATCTGTAGCCTTTTCCAAGTGGACTTGTAGTCTCTCTTCCTCACTAGTACAGCCTTCGTCTCCGCATCATATGACTGCACCTTTCTCCAGTGACATAGGAGGTTTTTTTGGGAGAGGCCTGACCGTCTGTTTCCCTGGCTTGTACTCTTCAACGAGAGACTGGATCCAGTGGTCTCTTCTGGACCAGTTAAATCCCGATGGAGTGCTACTTCAACCAGCAAAGTGGGTTAACTACACTCAACACTCATTACTCGGTCAACAGAATGCTTCGCTATTAGCTGTACTAGCTGCTAGCTTAGCAATTAGCGCTAGCTAGCGGTTAGCATTAGCGATCTTTTTAAAACGTTATAATACCTCATATAGTGAATATGTCTCGTAATTTGCCTCAGACACGTGGTCACTGGTTACCTGGTAACTGTTGGTAGTGAACCCTAACAAAGCACGGTTTATGTGTCACTCCCTCAGAGATTTAAGAAATATTCTCCAGTTAAATCTTAGCTATCATGCTACAACATTAGCTAGCCAACTAGCATTAGCGCTATCATACTTGAAGTTAGCCATAGCCTTATAGCATACATGAACCATAGCTACTTAGCTAGAAATCACTGTTGCTAAATGGGTTATATGAGCTAAAGTGCTCCTCGTAGACCACCATGAATCAAGATCAAGTAGCTGAGTAACCAGAGCTAAAGTCTGCTGTTGGACTAGCTACAAGCTAAGTTGTAGTAAGCATATAGGCACCTTGCTACCTAGCTAGCTGTTTGCTTAATTAGCATCAGTGGCAAGGCAGCTTTATTTATAGCACATTTCAGCAACAGGGCGATTCAAAGTGCTTTACATGAAACATTAAAGAGCAGTTAGAAAACGATTAAAAACTAATTAAAATGTTAAAGAGCAGGTAAAAATGATTAAAAAATAGCCGTCAGAGGGGCAGAAATGTGTTTGCTTTCGGTAAATTAAAGTAAAGTTCTACAGGCTGTCCCGTTATTAAAATACTTACTCGGTAACTAACAGATAATGTTTCTGTCGAAGACAGGGGACATCTTCTAAAAAATGAGAAATAACCATAACAAACCTTAAGCCTTCGGTCGAATATTAGCCGTGATTGGATAGTCAGCCGTGATTGGATAGTCAGCCGTGCCGAGCTCGGACGGATTCTGTAGTGGCTCCGCCCACTCTAGGCACACATATATACAAGAGAGCAGACAGAGGAGAGAAGAAAGAAGAGGACACCGAAGAAAGAAGAGAAGAGGAGACAGAAGAGAAGAGAAGAGAAGAGAAGAGAAGAGAAGAGAAGAGAAGAGAAGAGAAGAGAAGAGAAGAGAAGAGAAGAGAAGAGAAGAGAAGAGAAGAGAAGAGAAGAGAAGAGAAGAGAAGAGAAGAGAAGAGAAGAGAAGAGAAGAGAAGAGAAGAGAAGAGAAGAGAAGAGAAGATGGCAAGGAGCAACGGATAACACCAGCAATCTGAGCTCCGGTGGCAGCGGGAGGTGGAGAGCTCCGTGGCCGACGGCAGCGTCTCTTCCCCCAGGCAGGAACACAGCTTCGCCTCGCTGCTGCGCCGGTCCCCGCTGATCCAGATCGGACCGGCCGAAGACGAGAGTGGTGATCGGGAGGATCATACACATCCAGGACGACGTGTATGTCGATTTACATGACGGTAAGTTCCACTGCGTTTTGCCGGCAGCTGGCGGACGGAGAGAAGCTACAGCGGGGCAGCAGAGACTGTCTGCGGCTGCAGGATCTGGAGCTCAGTGCCCGCTCCCTGGGTGCCAAATCCCGACACCACGCAGCTGGAGACCCGGGCCGAACTGCTGGGCCCGCTGCAGGGAAGGAAAGTCCGGGAGAACCGGAACCAGGACTAGGTGGAGCGGACTGCCACAGCCTGCTGAAGTTTAAATTACAGGTTTTCTAAAGGGAGTCTGGCGGGACTCGGACTGTCGACGACGAAACATGACTTTAAGTCTCTTTAAATAAATAAATAAATGCATGCAGAAATAAATAGAGTAAATAAATAGTGGAGGAGTGAGCCTGGACATTTCAGTCTGTTTAAACTTCACTTTGAAGCAGAAACTCCTAGTTAAAAAGGGTGAAGTTTTCGACCAGCAATCTGAGCTCCGGCGGCAGCGGGAGGCGGAGAGCTCCGTGGCCGTCGGCAGCGTCTCTTCCCCCGGGCAGGAACACTGCTTCGCCTCGCTGCTGCGCCGGTCCCCGGTGATCCAGATCGGACCGGCCGAAGACAAGAGCGGTGATCAGGAGGAGTGAGCCTGGACATTTCAGTCCGTATAAACCTCACTTTGAAGCAGAAAACTCTTATTTCAGAAGGGTGAAGTTTCCGTTTGAACTCAAGATCTGTGAACCGATTATAATAAATATTCAGTGTATTAACACGTTAATTAGTCTCTTTGTTTTGTATGTATTTTATTCGATAGTTCATTTTAAAGGTTTTTTTTTTTATTTTTATTTTTTTTTGTAAACTTTTTTTTCGACGTTTTTTGACGCCATTTTGCATCAGTCTTTTGCTTTTTCCAACGTTTTTTAATTTTTCTTCTACACATTTTTCAGCGCTTATGTCAACATCCCATTTTTGTGATTATAAAAACAAAAATTGAAAACTGGGTCAATTTGACCCAAAGTGAACACAAGGGCAAAGTGTAAGCAGTATGAAGTGGAATAACGCGACTACAAAAAACTAGGCATTACATCTTGAATTTATATGAATATCAAAAGCTTAAATTGTCTCTGGACTCGATCACAAATACATGTCTGACCTTTTTTTGAACCACAAAAACTAGAAAATCACGAGATTGACAATGTATGGTGATATTTTTTTATTTTTATTTCCATTTCCCATTAGCTGATGCATTAAAGAGGAGTGGCTGCCCTGTTCTAAGATGGAGGCTCTGTTGACGCATTCTGGTAATGAACAGCAGCAGCAGCCAGGCTACATCCGGGACACACAGCCTGCCGTGGCTCCGCCCACTCCAGACCCCCAGAGCCCGACCAGCTCATTGTGCCAGAGGCTGAGCTGGGATCCACATCTCCTGAGACTCTGGTGGACAGAGTTTCCCCAATAACCTGTTGGTTATCACTACTCTACTAAATTCCTATTATAATAACCCTCGTGTTGTCCTGAAAACTGAAAATCAACACGTTGTTCACTTTTTTAAGACTCATTTTTCGATGCTTTTTTCCCCAACATTTTAGACGGGTTTTATTTTTACCTTTTTGTCACTTTTTTTTCAAAGCTGTATTCAGCTGTTTTCGTGGCTTTCGTTGCTTTTTTTTTTTTCAAACATTTTAATTGCGAAGAGCGCTGCGTTGAACCATCAGTGTTATTTTTGGGCAATTTTTGTGAAAAGAAACCCACATTTCTGCTAGAGAAAAATTTTGAAAGGGGTCAGACTTGACCTGAGGACAACAGGAGGGATAGGCCTACATAATATATATATTTTTTTATAATAATACAAATACCTAAGTGTTGCCTAACCCATGTGCGGTCTTCCCATCAACCTTGAAAAGAAACACTTTTTTTTTTATGCCTTTTTTCACTTTTATTTTTATTTTTTTGCTTTTTACAACTTACTACACATTTTTCAGTGCTTATTTCGACGTCCCATATTTTCTGACCTAAATCAAAAATTGAAAACTGGGTCAATTTGACCCAAAGTCAACACAAGGGCAAAGTGGAAGCAGTATGAAGTGGAAAAACGTGACTACAAAAACCTGGGCATTACATTTTTGAACGAAATAGATTATATGAATATTATAATCAAAAGATTACATGTTTCTCTGGACTCTAAATCATAAATACATGTCTGACCTTTTGGAACGAAACACAAAAAGTAGAAAATCACTCGAGATTGACGATGTAAGTTGAATTTTTTTAATTTCCATTAGTTTGACGCTGATGCATTAAAGAGGAGTGGCTGCCCTGTTCTAAGATGGCGGCTCTGTTGACGCATTCTTTGCTATGTAATGAACAGCAGCAGCCAGGCTACATCCGGGACACACAGCCTGCCGTGGCTCCGCCCACTCCAGACCCCCAGAGCCCGTCTCATTGTGCCAGAGGCTGAGCTGGGCTCAACATCTCCTGAGAGTTTCCACAATCACCTGTTAGTTATAACTACTCTACTAAATACATATTATAAAATAACCCAAATAACTGAAAATCAACACTTTTTTTCGACACATTTTTTGATGATTTTTTCAACATTTTAGACGTTTTTCTCGCTTTTTAAAACTTTGTCAGTGCCTTATTGTTTTGACACTTTTTTTCCCCCAATCTGTATTCTGCTGTTTTCGAGGCTTTAGATGCCTTTAGTCGCTTTTTTTTCAATGTTTTTGGTGCTTTTGTCACGTTTATGTCATTTCAGTCAACATTCTTCAACTATTTCTTTTTTTTTTTTTTTTTTAAACATTTTAATTGCGAAGAGCGCTACGTTGAACCATCCATGTTATTTTTGGGCAATGTTTTGTGAAAACAGAACCACATTTCTGGTACAGAAAAACTTTGAAAAGGGGTCAGACTTGACCTGAGGACAACAGGTGGGATAGGCCTACATAATATATGTATTTTTTTATAATAATAAAAATACTAAATGTTGCCTAACCATCGTGCGGTCTTCCCATCAACCTTGAAAAGAAACACATTTTTTAATGTTTTTGATGCCTTTATTTTTTTGCTTTTTCCAACGTTTTGTTCTACACATTTTTCAGCGCTTATTTCGACGTCCCATACATCTGTTTTTGAGGCTTTCGATGCCTTTAGTCGCTTTTTTTTCAATGTTTTTGGTGCTTTTGTCACTTTTATGTCATTTCAGTCAACATTCTTCAACGTTTTTTTTTTTTTAAACATTTTAATTGCGAAGAGCGCTGCGTTGAACCATCACTGTTATTTTGAGCCCGTCCAGCTCATTGTGCCAGAGGCTGAGCTGGGCTCAACATCTCCTGAGAGTTTCCACAATCACCTGTTAGTTATAACTACTCTACTAAATACCTATTATAATAACCCAAATAACTGAAAATCAACACTTTTTTCCGACATATTTTTCGATGCTTTTTTTCAACATTTTAGACGTTTTTTTTTACGTTTTTGTCGCTTTTTTAAAAACCTTGTTAGTGCCTTGTTTTGACGCTTTTTTCCCCAAAGCTGTATTCTGCTGTTTTCGAGGCTTTCGATGCCTTTAGTTACTTTTTTTTCAATGTTTTTTATGTCATTTCAGTCAACATTCTTCAACTTTTTTTAATTGCAACAATTTAATTGCAAAGAGCGCTGCGTTGAACCATCCATGTTATTTTTGGGCCATTTTTGTGAAAAGAAACCCACATTTCTGGTACAGAAAACGTTGAAAAGGGGTCAGACTTGATCTGAGGACAACAGGAGGGATAAATAATATATTTTTTATAATAATAATAATAAAAATACCTAAATGTTGCCTAACCCTCGTGTCTACCCATCAACCTTGGAAATAAACACTATTTTGATGTTTTTGACACCTTTTTTCCCACAGTTTTTGCTTTTTCCAACATTTTAAATTGTGAAATTTTATTTCTACACATTTTCAGCGCTTATTTCTACATCTTCCCATATTTTCTGATATAAAATAAAAATTGAAAACGGGTCAATTTGGGTTAATCTGAAGCACAGGCCACCAGTTACTATTTAAAGGGCCTGGTTCTTCTTGAAGTTAAGCCTGTTTTCACAGCCGTGGTTGGGTGTTCAGCCATGGGAGGATACACGGGACAAGAGGAGGAGAAAGAAGAGGAGGAGGATGAGGCAGTCGTACGGGAGGAGGAGAGAGAGGAGGAGGCAGTTGGACGGGAGGAGGAGAAAGAGGAGGAGGAGGCAGCCTCTCTCCTTACATCTCGGTGATGTGTATCTGACTGGGAGCCAACATCTCAGAGTTGGAATGTAACTAAGTACATGTACTCCAGTACTTTACTTCAGTACCAGATGTTGAGGTAATTTTACTTTACTTGAGTCTTTTTCTTTTCATGCCACTTTCTACTTCTACTCTACATTCATCTGTTACAGCTTTAGTTACTAGTTACTTTAGTTACTCCGCTACATTCATCTGTTCCAGCTTTAGTTACTAGTTACTTTAGTTACTCCACTACATTCATCTGTTCCAGCTTTAGTTACTAGTTACTTTAGTTACTCCACTACATTCATCTGTTCCAGCTTTAGTTACTAGTTACTTTAGTTACTCCACTACATTCATCTGTTACAGCTTTAGTTACTAGTTACTTTAGTTACTCCGCTACATTCATCTGTTCCAGCTTTTAGTTACTAGTTACTTTAGTTACTCCACTACATTCATCTGTTCCAGCTTTAGTTACTAGTTTCTTTAGTTACTCCACTACATTCATCTGTTACAGCTTTAGTTACTAGTTACTTTAGTTACTCCGCTACATTCATCTGTTCCAGCTTTAGTTACTAGTTACTTTAGTTACTCCACTACATTCATCTGTTACAGCTTTAGTTACTAGTTTCTTTAGTTACTCCACTACATTCATCTGTTACAGCTTTAGTTACTAGTTACTTTAGTTACTCCGCTACATTCATCTGTTACAGCTTTAGTTACTAGTTACTTTAGTTACTCCGCTACATTCATCTGTTCCAGCTTTAGTTACTAGTTACTTTAGTTACTAGTTACTTTAGTTACTCCACTACATTCATCTGTTCCAGCTTTAGTTACTAGTTACTTTAGTTACTCCACTACATTCATCTGTTCCAGCTTTAGTTACTAGTTACTTTAGTTACTCCACTACATTCATCTGTTCCAGCTTTAGTTACTAGTTACTTTAGTTACTCCACTACATTCATCTGTTACAGCTTTAGTTACTAGTTACTTTAGTTACTCCACTACATTCATCTGTTCCAGCTTTAGTTACTAGTTACTTTAGTTACTCCGCTACATTCATCTGTTACAGCTTTAGTTACTAGTTACTTTAGTTACTCCACTACATTCATCTGTTCCAGCTTTAGTTACTAGTTACTTTAGTTACTCCACTACATTCATCTGTTACAGCTTTAGTTACTAGTTACTTTAGTTACTCGACTACATTCATCTGTTACAGTTTTAGTTACTAGTTACTTTAGTTACTCCACTACATTCATCTGTTACAGCTTTATTTACTAGTTACTTTAGTTACTAGTTACTTTAGTTACTCCGCTACATTCATCTGTTACAGCTTTAGTTACTAGTTACTTTAGTTACTCCACTACATTCATCTGTTACAGCTTTAGTTACTAGTTACTTTAGTTACTCCACTACATTCATCTGTTACAGCTTTAGTTACTAGTTACTTTAGTTACTCCACTACATTCATCTGTTCCAGCTTTAGTTACTAGTTACTTTAGTTACTCCGCTACATTCATCTGTTCCAGCTTTAGTTACTAGTTACTTTAGTTACTCCACTACATTCACCTGTTACAGCTTTAGTTACTAGTTACTTTAGTTACTCCGCTACATTCATCTGTTACAGCTTTAGTTACTAGTTACTTTAGTTACTCCGCTACATTCATGTTACAGCTTTAGTTACTAGTTACTTTAGTTACTAGTTAATTTAGTTACTCCGCTACATTCATCTGTTACAGCTTTAGTTACTAGTTACTTTAGTTACTCCGCTACATTCATCTGTTCCAGCTTTAGTTACTAGTTACTTTAGTTACTCCACTACATTCATCTGTTCCAGCTTTAGTTACTAGTTACTTTAGTTACTCCACTACATTCATCTGTTACAGCTTTAGTTACTAGTTACTTCAGTTACTCCACTACATTCATCTGTTACAGCTTTAGTTACTAGTTACTTTAGTTACTCCGCTACATTCATCTGTTACAGCTTTAGTTACTAGTTACTTTAGTTACTCCACTACATTCATCTGTTACAGCTTTAGTTACTAGTTACTTTAGTTACTCCACTACATTCATCTGTTCCAGCTTTAGTTACTAGTTACTTTAGTTACTCCACTACATTCATCTGTTACAGCTTTAGTTACTAGTTACTTTAGTTACTCCACTACATTCATCTGTTACAGCTTTAGTTACTAGTTACTTTAGTTACTAGTTACTTTAATTACTCCACTACATTCATCTGTTACAGCTTTAGTTACTAGTTACTTTAGTTACTCCGCTACATTCATCTGTTACAGCTTTAGTTACTAGTTACTTTAGTTACTCCGCTACATTCATCTGTTACAGCTTTAGTTACTAGTTACTTTAGTTACTCCACTAAATTCATCTGTTACAGCTTTAGTTACTAGTTACTTTAGTTACTCCACTACATTCATCTGTTACAGCTTTAGTTACTAGTTACTTTAGTTACTCCACTAAATTCATCTGTTACAGCTTTAGTTACTAGTTACTTTAGTTACTCCACTACATTCATCTGTTACAGCTTTAGTTACTAGTTACTTTAGTTACTCCACTACATTCATCAGAATAAATCCTAAAAAGTGTTCAGTGAGAGCAGAAGAAGAAAGTGAACTAGCAGAAGAGAGAGGTGTGTAGTTTCTATGGAACAGGAGAGTGCTGCCCCCTGCTGGACCAACTGGCTCACTACACACACACACCTCTCCTCTTTTATCTGTTTCTCTCCCTCTCTTATGGATTGCCGTTTTATTCACAATTAAATAAATAGGCTACATAAATAAATGAAAAAATATTTCTTTGAAATACATCATGAAATAAATAAATGAGGCAATAAACACATAAATAATTAAATAAATGTATTTCATAAGTCCACATTTATTTATTCAAGAGACTTTTATTTTCCTAATGCCACATTTATTTATTTCCCTCGCCTATTTATTTCAAGTTCTTATATGCAAATCATCTCTCACATGCAGAACAAGGCGAATGGGACTTCTTTGGCAGACCAGCAACAGGACAATTTTAACAATTTTCGCCATCTTATTCATCACTAAATTCACTTCTGAAAACGTTTTAGGCGAGAAATTAACTGTTAACATTTCGAATATCGGCAGTCTTGCGAAAATTGATGCCGAATTGACAATTTGCTTCAACGTTTTTGGAGGTGGGAAGCTCCATGAAGTGAGGCGACAGTCGGCAGGCGCCTGCCCCGGCTGCTGGCTCGCCGCTCGGCCATGACTGGCTCAGAGACCCCGCTGCAGGCTGGAGGTCTCTCAGACCGCTCTCGTAAGTAAGAGGCTTTTATTTTGCCGTTGACGGATCGTTTGTTTAAATATCACAACACATGTCCATCATAAGATTAACGGGAACCTGGGGTTAACTGTCTTTTAGGAGTTAAACTCCACAAGCATGCCCTGCTGCGGGCTTGACAACCTCGCCGTCACACACACACACACACAGACAGAAACACACTCACACACACACACACACACACACACACACACACACACACACACACACACACACACACACACACACACACACAGACAGAAACACACACACACACACACACACACACACACACACACACACACACACAGACACACACACACACACACACACACACACACACACACACACACACAGACAGAAACACACACACACACACACACACACACACACACACACACACACACACACACACACACACACACACACACACACACACACACACACACACACACACACACACACACACACACACACAGACAGAGACACACACACACACACACACACACACACACACACACACACACACACACACACACACACACACACACACAGACAGAAACACACACACACACACACACACACACACACACACACACACACACACACACACACACACACACACACACACACACACACACACACACACACACAGACACACACACACACACACACACACACACACACACACACACACACACACACACACACACACACACACACACACACACACAGACAGACACACACACACACACACACACACACACACACACACACACACACATATGTCCAGTGCAGCCGGCAGAGGCGGGGGAGATAGAGAGATACCAGTTTCTCTTCGGGAGACTTGTTTAAATTATGACAAATATGCCATATACATTAGATTTAGTAGCCTATTGAGTCATACTTTTTTGGTGTATTTGTTTTCTGATTTTAACGCTATAAAGACCGTTGCCGTGCTTGCATCACAGTCTTACCCCTCCTATAGTCCCTATATGTGCGAATGCAAATGGAAATAAACGGTTTTGGGGGAGAGTAGTTAGTAGAACTGCTTAGAAGTGGACTTTTCATACTGTTCCTGTAACTACTTCCGACCAAGTAGCCTAGTAGGTGTTTGTTATGTGGGTTGGGCACACAGCACCGCAAACTGCCGGTCGTGGTGCTCCGTCAGGTCAGCACTAGTTGGTGGTCTAGTTACCCCAGAATAGGTGACTGTGCGCTGGGTAACTGGGCGAACTGCCGGTCGTGTTGCACTCTCGCTTCACCAGCCGTTTTTAAGCCCTCGGCTCTGTTCTGAATGTGAGAGATAGCCACGCCCCCTGATTTGCATATAAGAACTTGAAATAAATAGAGCGTGAAATAAATAAATGTGGCATTAGGAAAATAAAACTCTTGAAATAAATAAATGTGGCATTAGAAAATAAAAGTCTCTTGAAATAAATAAATGTGGCTTAGGAAAATAAAAGTCTCTTGAAATAAATAAATGTGGCATTAGGAAAATAAAAGTCTATTGAAATACATAAATGTGGCATTAGGAAATAAAAGTCTCTTGAAATAAATAAATGTGGCATTAGGAAAATAAAAGTCTATTGAAATACATAAATGTGGCATTAGGAAATAAAAGTCTCTTGAAATAAATAAATATGGACTTATGAAATAAAAGTACTATGAAATAATTAAATTTATTTAATTATTTATGTATTTATTGCCTCATTTATTTATTTCATGATGTATTTCAAAGGCATATTTATTTATTTATTCATGTATTTATTAATTTATTTATGTATTTATTTAATTGTGAATAAAACGGCATTCCATACTCTCTCTCTTTTGTTTTTTTATACAAAAATAACTAGCCTATAATTGAAAAAAAACAAAAACAGAATGGCACGTGCAAATTAATAAGCAAAGTATTTAGGGAGGTGGCTGCACCTCCCTAAACCTGGTCTCATCCCAACGGGGCTGTGGGTCTGTCAGCAGAGCAATGACCTAATGCACAGCAGCAGGGCTCTCAGGGTGTGTGTGTGTGTGTGTGTGTGATACAATAGGCAATCCTTCCAGAAAAATGCGAGTTTTTGAGTTTTTTCTGATTGTTGCGGGCAAAAATCCTTGATAATGCGGCACGTTTTCTTAACTAATGCGATGTGTAATATGCTATGTGATATTTTACAATTTTATGCAATGAAATTGCGCAAACTTGCAAAAACTGCAGTTTGATGAAAAATACAAAAAAATGTGATTTTTCAACTCTCTGCTGAGATATATTATGGGACTTTTTTGCAACGAAAATGCGGGGCTTATGAAATCATGCAAGCCCCGCATATTTTGCGAGGAAATCTGCAATTTATGCGGCGAAAGTGCAGCGTAAATATGCAGAATTTGGCTGATTTTGTGTTGAATTATGTGATCGCATAATCACGTTTTTCTGGAGCATATTAAATATAGGCCTATTATAAATAGTTTTTGCGCGTGAGAAATACAATGTGTGGTGGGAGTGCCGAAATGAGTGAGACTTGAGAGCCCTGCAGCAGTCTACGGTGCAGCTAGATGGTGAAATCTAGTGACTTTATTCTCGTTATAGCCAATATCGCTTTATTTTTCACAAAATATCAGGACTCCTCCAAACCTCAGAGAACACAGATGGGATGAGATATGTGTTTTTTTTGAATGTGCACAAAGTTTTGGATACGAGCAGAAATCTTGCTCAAACATCTGAAATATAAGGCTACATTCCGGGGGTTTATTAATACATTAAAATTAATTAATGTATCATTGAGGTGAAAAATTGTCATTTAAGGAGGTTAGACGCAAAAGAGGAGGGAGGAGTAAATGATGCCTAAAGGCTCCATGTGTGCTGACTCAGAGATAATCAGAGAAGTCGATCTGAAGGAGAATAAATGAAGTGATGCAGAATGACTGAGAGCCGTATACTGTAATATATTCCATTATGTTTTTATATTTGGATTGTAATCTAAGTTTCCCTTTTAAATGAAGGTATTTCCAGCATATTGATTCAGACAGAGGAGGAGGAGGAGGAGGAGGAGGAGGAGGGCAGTCTGACAGCGTGAGGAGAAGTCTAGTCAGGCAGCCTAAGGAGGAGGCGGACAGTCTAACATCCCGAGGAGGAGGAGGAGGCGGAGGAGGCGGAGGAGGAGGAGGAGGAGGAGGAGGAGGAGGGAAGTCAGACAGCCTGAGGAGGAGGAGGAGGAGGAGAGCCAAAGAAAGAAGTCAGATGAATGAAGGTAAGTATAAACTAAACACGTTTCTGTTAGGAGGAGGTGGGCTGTCTGACAGCCTGAGGAGGAGTCTGACAGCCCGAGGAGGAGGAGACGGAGGAGGAGGAGGAGGAGGTGGGCAGTCTGACAGCCTGAGGAGGAGGAGGCGGACAGTCTGACAGCCTGAGGAGGAGGAGGCGAACAGTCTGACAATTTGTGGAGAAGGAGGCGGAAAGTCAGACAGTCTGAGAAGGAGTCTGACAGCCTGAGGAGGATGAGACGGAAGGAGGAGAAGGGCAGTCAGACAGCCTGAGGAGGAGGAAGTGAGCAGAAGAAGAAGACAGATGAATGAAGGTAAGTATAAACTAAACATGTTTCTGTTAGTAGGAGGAGGAGGCGGACAGTCTGACAGCCTGAGGAGGAGGCGGTGGTCAGACAGTCTGAGGAGGAGGAAGAGGAGGTGTGCAGTCAGACAGTCTGAGTAGGAGGAGGAGGAGGAGGAAGGGCCAAAGAGTCAGACAGTCTGAGAAGAAGGCGAACAGTCAGACAGTCTGAAGAGGAGCAGGCGGAAAGTCTGACAGCCTGAGGAGGAGGAGGTGGGGAGTAAGACAGCCTCAGAAGGAGGAAGTGGGCAGTCAGACAGTCTGAGGAGGAGTCTGACAGCCTGAGGAGGAGGAAGAGGAGGTGTGCAGTCTGACAGTCTGTGAAGAAGGAGGTGGGCAGTCTGACAGCCTGAGAATGAGTCTGACAGCCTGAGGAGGAGGAAGAGGAGGTGAGCTGAAGAAAGAAGACAGATGAATGAAGGTAAGTATAAACTAAATACATTTCTGTTATGAGGAGGAGGTGGACAGTCTGACAGCCTGAGGAGGAGGAGGAGGTGGTGCAGTCAGACAGCCTGAGGAGGAGGTGGGCAGTCAGACAGCCTGAGGAGGAGGAGGTGTGCAGTCAGACAGCCTGAGGAGGAGGAGGTGGGCAGTCAGACAGCCTGAGGAGGAGGAGGTGGGGAGTCAGACAGCCTGAGGAGGAGGAGGAGGTGGTGCAGTCAGACAGCCTGAGGAGAAGTCTAACAGTCAGACAGCCTGAGGAGGAGGAGGTGTGCAGTCAGACAGCCTGAGGAGGAGGAGGTGGGCAGTCAGACAGCCTGAGGAGGAGGAGGTGGGGAGTCAGACAGCCTGAGGAGGAGACAGAGGAGGAGGAGGAGGGCAGTCAGACAGTCTGAGGAGGAGTCTTACAAGCTGAGGAGGAGGAGGTGGGCAGTCTGACAGCCTGAGGAGGAGGAGACGGAGGATGAGGAGGAGGGCAGTCAGACAGCCTCAGGAGGAGGAGGTGGGCAGTCTGAATGCCTGAGGAGGAGACGGAGGAGGAGGAGGTGAGCCAAGGAAAGAAGACAGAAGAATGAAGGTAAGTATAAACTAAACACGTTTCTTTTAGGAGGAGGAGGAGGTGGGCAGTCTGACATCCTGAGGAGGAGGAGGAGGCGGGCCGTCAGACAGCCTGAGGAGGAGGAGGTGCAGTCTGACAGCCTGAGGAGGAGGAGACGTAGGAGGAGGGGGTGGGCAGTCAGACAGCCTGAGGAGGAGTCTAACAGTCTGACAGCCTGAGGAGGAGGAGGAAGAGGAGGTGTGCAGTCTGACAGTCTGTGGAGAAGGAGACGGAGGAGGAGGGCAGTCAGACAGCCTGAGGAGGAGGAAGAGGAGGTGAGCTGAAGAAAGAAGACAGATGAATGAAGGTAAGTATAAACTAAATACGTTTCTGTTAGGAGGAGGAGGTGGTGCAGTCAGACAGCCTGAGGAGGAGGAGGAGGACCGTCTGAATGCCTGAGGAGGAGGTGGGCAGTCTGACAGCCTGAGGAGGAGACAGAGGAGGAGGAGGGCAGTCAGACAGTCTGAGGAGGAGTCTGACAAGCTGAGGAGGAGGAGGCGGGCAGTCTGACAGCCTGAGGAGGAGGAGACGGAGGATGAGGAGGAGGGCAGTCAGACAGCCTGAGGAGGAGGAGGTGGGCAGTCTGAATGCCTGAGGAGGAGACGGAGGAGGAGGAGGTGAGCCAAAGAAAGAAGACAGAAGAATGAAGGTAAGTATAAACTAAACAGCCTGAGGAGGAGACAGAGGAGGAGGAGGGCAGTCAGACAGCCTGAGGAGGAGTCTAACAGTCAGATAGCCTGAGGAGGAGGAGGCGAACAGTCTGACAGCCTGAGGAGGAGGAGATGGAGGAGGAGGAGGAGGAGGGCAGTCAGACAGCCTATGGAGGAGGAGGAGGAGGAGGGCAGTCAGACAGCCTGAGGAGGAGTCTAACAGTCAGATAGCCTGAGGAGGAGGATGTGGGCAGTCAGACAGTCCGAGGAGGAGGCGAACAGTCAGACAAGTCTGAGTAGGAGGAGGAGGAGGAAGGGCCACAGATTCAGACAGTCTGAGGAGGATCAGGCGGACAGTCTGACAGCATGAGGAGGAGGAGGTGGGGAGTCAGACAGTCTGACGAGGAGTCTGACAGCCTGAGGAGGAGGAAGAGGAGGTGTGCAGTCTGACAGTCTGACGAGGAGTCTGACAGCCTGAGGAGGAGGAGACGGAGGAGGAGGGCAGTCAGACAGCCTGAGGAGGAGGAGACGGAGGAGGAGGAGGGCAGTCAGACAGCCTGAGGAGGAGGAGGAGGAGGTGAGCCAAAGAAAGAAGACAGATGAATGAAGGTAATAAACTAAACACGTTTCTTTTAGGAGGAGGAGGAGGTGGGCAGTCTGACAGTCTGAGAAGGAGCAGGCAAACAGTCAGACAGCCTGAGGAGGAGTCTAACAGCCTGAGGAGGAGGAGGGCAGTCAGACAAGTTTGAGTAGGAGGAGGAGGAGGAAGGGCCAAAGAGTCAGACAGTCTGAGAAGGAGGCGAACAGTCAGACAGTCTGAAGAGGAGGAGGTGGGGAGTCAGACAGCCTCAGAAGGAGGAGGTGGGCAGTCAGACAGTCTGAGGAGGAGTCTGACACCCTGAGGAGGAGCTCGCAAACAGTCAGACAGCCTGAGGAGGAGGAGGAGGAGGAGGTGAGCTGAAGAAAGAAGACAGATGAATGAAGGTAAGTATAAACTAAATACGTTTCTGTTAGGAGGAGGAGGTGGACAGTCGGACAGCCTGAGGAGGAGGAGGAGGTGGTGCAGTCAGACAGCCTGAGGAGGAGGAGGTGGGCAGTCTGACAGCCTAAGGAGGAGGAGACAGAGGAGGAGGAGGGCAGACAGACAGCCTCAGGAGGAGGAGGAGGACCGTCTGAATGCCTGAGGAGGAGGAGGGCAGTCTGACAGCCTGAGGAGGAGACAGAGGAGGAGGAGGAGGAGGGCAGTCAGACAGTCTGAGGAGGAGTCTGACAAGCTGAGGAGGAGGAGGTGGGCAGTCTGACAGCCTGAGGAGGAGGAGACGAAGGATGAGGAGGAGGCCAGTCAGACAGCCTCAGGAGGAGGAGGTGGGCAGTCTGAATGCCTGAGGAGGAGACAGAGGAGGAGGAGGTGAGCCAAAGAAAGAAGACAGAAGAATGAAGGTAAGTATAAACTAAACACGTTTATTTTAGGAGGAGGAGGAGGTGGGCAGTCAGACAGCCTGAGGAGGAGGAGGTGCAGTCTGACAGCCTGAGGAGGAGTCTGACAACCTGAGGAGGAGGAGACGGAGGAGGAGGAGGGCAGACAGACAGCCTCAGGCGGAGGAGGAGGAGGACCGTCTGAATGCCTGAGGAGGAGGTGGGCAGTTTGACAGCCTGAGGAGGAGACAGAGGAGGAGGAGGAGGGCAGTCAGACAGTCTGAGGAGGAGTCTGACAAGCTGAGGAGGAGGAGGTGGGCAGTCTGACAGCCTGAGGAGGAGGAGACGGAGGATGAGGAGGAGGGAAGTCAGACAGCCTCAGGAAGAGGAGGTGGGCAGTCTGAATGCCTGAGGAGAAGACAGAGGAGGAGGAGGTGAGCCAAAGAAAGAAGACAGAAGAATGAAGGTAAGTATAAACTAAACACGTTTCTTTTAGGAGGAGGAGGAGGTCGGGCAGTCAGACAGCCTGAGGAGGAGGAGGTGGGCAGTCAGACAGCCTGAGGCGGAGTCTGACAGCCTGAGGAGGAGGAGACGGAGGAGGAGGAGGGCAGTCAGACAGCCTGAGGAGGAGTCTAACAGTCAGATAGCCTGAGGAGGAGGAGGTGGGCAGTCAGACAGCCCGAGGAGGAGGCGAACAGTCAGACAAGTCTGAGTAGGAGGAGGAGGAGGAGGAAGGGCCAAAGAGTCTGACAGTCAGAGGAGGAGCAGGCGGACAGTCTGACAGCCTGAGAAAGAGGAGGTGGGCAGTCAGACAGTCTGAGGAGGAGTCTGACAGCCTGAGGAGGAGGAGGAAGAGGAGGTGTGCAGTCTGACAGTCTGTGGAGAAGGAGGCAAACAGTCAGACAGTCTGAGGAGGAGGAGGTGGGCAGTCTGACAGCCTGAGGAGGAGGAGACGGAGGAGGAGGAGGGCAGTCAGACAGCCTGAGGAGGAGGAGACGGAGGAGGAGAAGGGCAGTCTGACAGCCTGAGGAGGAGACAGAGGAGGAGGAGGGCAGTCAGACAGCCTGAGGAGGAGGAGGTGCAGTCTGACAGCCTGAGGAGGAGGAGGTGGGCAGTCTGACAGCCTAAGGAGGAGGAGACAGAGGAGGAGGAGGGCAGACAGACAGCCTCAGGAGGAGGAGAAGGACCGTCTGAATGCCTGAGGAGGAGACAGAGGAGGAGGAGGAGAGCAGTCAGACAGTCTGAGGAGGAGTCTGACAGCCTGAGGAGGAGGAGACGGAGGAGGAGGGCAGTCAGACAGTCTGAGGAGGAGTCTGACAAGCTGAGGAGGAGGAGGTGGGCAGTCTGACAGCCTGAGGAGGAGGAGACGGAGGATGAGGAGGAGGGCAGTCAGACAGCCTCAGGAGGAGGAGGTGGGCAGTCTGAATGCCTGAGGAGGAGACGGAGGAGGAGGAGGTGAGCCAAAGAAAGAAGACAGAAGAATGAAGGTAAGTCTAAACTAAACACGTTTCTTTTAGGAGGAGGAGGAGGCGGGCAGTCTGAGGAGGAGGATGCGAACAGTCTGACAGCCTGAAGAGGAAGGAGACGGAAGAGGAGGAGGGCAGTCAGACAGCCTGAGGAGGAGTCTAACAGTCAGATAGCCTGAGGAGGAGGAGGTGGGCAGTCAGACAGCCCGAGGAGGAGGCGAACAGTCAGACAAGTCTGAGTAGGAGGAGGAAGAAGGGCCACAGAGTCAGACAGTATGAGGAGGAGGAGGAGGAAGAAGGGCCACAGAGTCAGACAGTCTGAGGAGGAGCAGGCGGACAGTCTGACAGCATGAGGAGGAGGAGGTGGGCAGTCAGACAGTCTGACGAGGAGTCTGACAGCCTGAGGAGGAGGAAGAGGAGGTGTGCAGTCTGACAGTCTGACGAGGAGTCTGACAGCCTGAGGAGGAGGAGACGGAGGAGGAGGGCAGTCAGACAGCCTGAGGAGGAGGAGACGGAGGAGGAGGAGGGCAGTCAGACAGCCTGAGGAGGAGGAGGAGGAGGAGGAGGAGGTGAGCCAAAGAAAGAAGACAGATGAATGAAGGTAATAAACTAAACACGTTTCTTTTAGGAGGAGGAGGTGGGCAGTCAGACAGCCTGAGGAGGAGGAAGAGGAGGTGTGCAGTCTGACAGTCTGAGAAGGAGCAGGCAAACAGTCAGACAGCCTGAGGAGGAGTCTAACAGCCTGAGGAGGAGGAGGGCAGTCAGACAAGTTTGAGTAGGAGGAGGAGGAGGAAGAGGAGGAAGGGCCAAAGAGTCAGACAGTCTGAGAAGGAGGAGAACAGTCAGACAGTCTGAAGAGGAGGAGGTGGGGAGTCAGACAGCCTCAGAAGGAGGAGGTGGGCAGTCAGACAGTCTGAGGAGGAGTCTGACAGCCTGAGGAGGAGGAAGAGGAGGTGTGCAGTCTGACAGTCTGTGGAGAAGGAGGCGGACAGTCAGACAGTCTGAGGAGGAGCTCGCAAACAGTCAGACAGCCTGAGGAGGAGGGCAGTCAGACAGCCTGAGGAGGAGGAAGAGGAGGTGAGCTGAAGAAAGAAGACAGATGAATGAAGGTAAGTATAAACTAAATACGTTTCTGTTAGGAGGAGGAGGTGGACAGTCTGACAGCCTAAGGAGGAGGAGGAGGTGGTGCAGTCAGACAGCCTGAGGAGGAGGAGGTGGGCAGTCTGACAGCCTAAGGAGGAGGAGACAGAGGAGGAGGAGGGCAGTCAGACAGCCTGAGGAGGAGGAGACGGAGGAGGAGAAGGGCAGTCTGAAAGTCTGAGGAGGAGTCTGACAAGCTGAGGAGGAGGAGGTGGGCAGTCTGACAGCCTGAGGAGGAGGAGACGGAGGATGAGGAGGAGGGCAGTCAGACAGCCTCAGGAGGAGGAGGTGGGCAGTCTGAATGCCTGAGGAGGAGACGGAGGAGGAGGAGGTGAGCCAAAGAAAGAAGACAGAAGAATGAAGGTAAGTCTAAACTAAACACGTTTCTTTTAGGAGGAGGAGGAGGCGGGCAGTCTGAGGAGGAGGATGCGAACAGTCTGACAGCCTGAGGAGGAGGAGACGGAGGAGGAGGAGGGCAGTCAGACAGCCTGAGGAGGAGTCTAACAGTCAGATAGCCTGAGGAGGAGGAGGTGGGCAGTCAGACAGCCCGAGGAGGAGGCGAACAGTCAGACAAGTCTGAGTAGGAGGAGGAGGAAGAAGGGCCACAGAGTCAGACAGTCTGAGGAGGAGCAGGCGGACAGTCTGACAGCATGAGGAGGAGGAGGTGGGCAGTCAGACAGTCTGACGAGGAGTCTGACAGCCTGAGGAGGAGGAGACGGAGGAGGAGGGCAGTCAGACAGCCTGAGGAGGAGGAGACGGAGGAGGAGGAGGGCAGTCAGACAGCCTGAGGAGGAGGAGGAGGAGGAGGAGGTGAGCCAAAGAAAGAAGACAGATGAATGAAGGTAATAAACTAAACATGTTTCTTTTAGGAGGAGGAGGTGGGCAGTCAGACAGCCTGAGGAGGAGGAAGAGGAGGTGTGCAGTCTGACAGTCTGAGAAGGAGCAGGCAAACAGTCAGACAGCCTGAGGAGGAGTCTAACAGCCTGAGGAGGAGGAGGGCAGTCAGACAAGTTTGAGTAGGAGGAGGAGGAGGAGGGGGAGGAAGGGCCAAAGAGTCAGACAGTCTGAGAAGGAGGAGAACAGTCAGACAGTCTGAAGAGGAGGAGGTGGGGAGTCAGACAGCCTCAGAAGGAGGAGGTGGGCAGTCAGACAGTCTGAGGAGGAGTCTGACAGCCTGAGGAGGAGGAAGAGGAGGTGTGCAGTCTGACAGTCTGTGGAGAAGGAGGCGGACAGTCAGACAGTCTGAGGAGGAGCTCGCAAACAGTCAGACAGCCTGAGGAGGAGGACAGTCAGACAGCCTGAGGAGGAGGAAGAGGAGGTGAGCTGAAGAAAGAAGACAGATGAATGAAGGTAAGTATAAACTAAATACGTTTCTGTTAGGAGGAGGAGGTGGACAGTCTGACAGCCTAAGGAGGAGGAGGAGGTGGTGCAGTCAGACAGCCTGAGGAGGAGGAGGTGGGCAGTCTGACAGCCTAAGGAGGAGGAGACAGAGGAGGAGGAGGGAAGTCAGACAGCCTCAGGAGGAGGAGGTGGGCAGTCTGAATGCCTGAGGAGGAGACAGAGGAGGAGGAGGTGAGCCAAAGAAAGAAGACAGAAGAATGAAGGTAAGTATAAACTAAACACGTTTCTTTTAGGAGGAGGAGGAGGTGGGCAGTCAGACAGCCTGAGGAGGAGGAGGTGGGCAGACTGACAGCCTAAGGAGGAGGAGACAGAGGAGGAGGAGGGCAGACAGACAGCCTCAGGAGGAGGAGGAGGACCGTCTGAATGCCTGAGGAGGAGGTGGGCAGTTTGACAGCCTGAGGAGGAGACAGAGGAGGAGGAGGAGGGCAGTCAGACAGTCTGAGGAGGAGTCTGACAAGCTGAGGAGGAGGAGGTCGGCAGTCTGACAGCCTGAGGAGTAGGAGACGGAGGATGAGGAGGAGGGAAGTCAGACAGCCTCAGGAGGAGGAGGTGGGCAGTCTGAATGCCTGAGGAGGAGACAGAGGAGGAGGAGGTGAGCCAAAGAAAGAAGACAGAAGAATGAAGGTAAGTATAAACTAAACACGTTTCTTTTCGGAGGAGGAGGAGGTGGGCAGTCAGACAGCCTGAGGAGGAGGCGAACAATCAGACAAGTCTGAGTAGGAGGAGGAGGAGGAAGGGCCAAAGAGTCAGACAGTCTGAGGAGGAGCAGGCAGACAGTCTGACAGCATGAGGAGGAGGAGGTGGGCAGTCAGACAGTCTGAAGAGGAGCAGGCGGACAGTCTGACCGCCTGAGGAGGAGGAGGTGGGGAGTCAGACAGCCTCAGAAGGAGGAGGTGGGCAGTCAGACAGTCAGAGGAGGAGTCTGACAGCCTGAGGAGGAGGAAGAAGAGGAGGTGTGCAGTCTGACAGTCTGTGGAGAAGGAGGCAAACAGTCAGACAGCCTGAGGAGGAGGAGGTGGGCACTCTGACAGCCTGAGGAGGTGACAGAGGAGGAGGAGGGCAGTCAGACAGCCTGAGGAGGAGGAGGAGGTGAGCCAAAGAAAGAAGACAGATGAATGAAGGTAATAAACTAAACACGTTTCTGTTAGGAGGAGGAGGAGGTGAGCAGTCAGACAGCCTGAGCCTCCTCAGGCTGTCTGACTGCCTGAGGAGGAGGAGGAGGAGGAGGAGGAGGAGGAGGAGATGAGCCAAAGAAAGAAGACAGATGAATGATGGTAAGTATAAACTAAACACGTTTCTGTTAGGAGGAGGAGGAGGTGGGCAGTCATACAGCCTGAGGAGGAGGCGAACAGTCAGACAAGTATGAGGAGGAGGAGGCGGGCAGTCAGACAGCCTGAGGAGGAGGAGGACGGATGCTGAGCAGTCTGACAGCCTGAGGAGGAGGAGGTGGGCAGTCAGAAAGCCTGAGGAGGAGGAGGTGGGCAGTCAGACAGCCTGAGGAGGAGGAGGTGGGCAGTCAGACAGCCTGAGGAGGAGGAGGCGGGCAGTCAGACAGCCTGAGGAGGAGGAGGCGGGCAGTCAGACAGCCTGAGGAGGAGGAGACGGAGGAGGAGGTGGGCAGTCAGACAGCCTGAGGAGGAGTCTAACAGTCAGATAGCCTGAGGAGGAGGAGGTGGGCAGTCAGACAGCCTGAGGAGGAGGCGAACAGTCAGACAAGTCTGAGTAGGAGGAGGAGGAGGAAGGGCCACAGAGTCAGACAGTCTGAGGAGGAGCAGGCAGACAGTCTGACAGCATGAGGAGGAGGAGGTGGGCAGTCAGACAGTCTGAAGAGGAGCAGGCGGACAGTCTGACAGCCTGAGGTGGAGGAGGTGGGGAGTCAGACAGCCTCAGAAGGAGGAGGTGGACAGTCAGACAGTCAGAGGAGGAGTCTGACAGCCTGAGGAGGAGGAAGAAGAGGAGGTGTGCAGTCTGACAGTCTGTGGAGAAGGAGGCAAACAGTCAGACAGCCTGAGGAGGAGGAGGTGGGCAGTCTGACAGCCTGAGGAGGAGACAGAGGAGGAGGAGGGCAGTCAGACAGCCTGAGGAGGAGGAGGAGGTGAGCCAAAGAAAGAAGACAGATGAATGAAGGTAATAAACTAAACACGTTTCTGTTAGGAGGAGGAGGAGGTGGGCAGTCAGACAGCCCGCCTCCTCCTCAGGCTGTCTGACTGCCTGAGGAGGATGAGGAGGAGGATGAGGAGGAGGAGGAGGAGATGAGCCAAAGAAAGAAGACAGATGAATGATGGTAAGTATAAACTAAACACGTTTCTGTTAGGAGGAGGAGGAGGAGGAGGTGGGCAGTCATACAGCCTGAGGAGGAGGAGGAGGATGGCAGTCAGACAGCCTGAAGAGGAGGAGGCGGACAGCCTGAGGAGTCTGACAGCCTGAGGAGGAGGAGGTGGGCAGTCAGACAGCCTAAGGAGGAGGAGGTGGGCAGTTAGACAGCCTGAGGAGGAGGAGGTGGGCAGTTAGACAGCCTGAGGAGGAGTCTTACAGTCAGAGAGCCTGAGGAGGAGGAGACCGAGGAGGAGGAGGAGGGCAGTCAGACAGCCTGAGGAGGAGGAGACCGAGGAGGAGGAGGAGGGCAGTGTGACAGCCTGAAGAGGAGGAGGGCAGTCAGACAGCCTGAGGAGGAGGAGGTGGGCAGTTAGACAGCCTGAGGAGGAGTCTGACAGCATGAGGAGGAGGAGGCGGGCAGTCAGACAGCCTGAAGAGGAGGAGGTGGGCAGTCTGACAGCCTGAGGAGGAGGAGGAGGGCAGTCAGACAGCCTCAGGAGGAGGAGGTGTCAGATGAAAGGAGGTGAGTATAAACTAAAAACGTTTCTGTCATTTTGTTTTGTTATGTTTTCACTTTTTAAGATTTTTTCTCCTCAAAACCTCCAAAAAACATCTGGACAAAAGTGTCAAAAACCAAGAAAAAAAACTCAAAAAGAAGTCTGAGGAGGAGGTGGACAGTCTGAGGAGGAGGAGACGGACAGTCAGACAGCCCACAATCCGAGTATAGGAGCACAATCCGAGTAGGCTGTAGTCGGATATACAGCTGTGGTCGGATATTCTGTCGTGGCTCCACCCACTCTAGACACACATATATACAAGAGAGGAGACAGAGGAGAGAGGAGGAGACAGAGGAGAGAAGAGGAGGAGTCTGACAGCCTGAGCAGGAGGAGGTGGGCAGTCAGACAGTCTGAGGAGGATGAGAAGGTGTCAGATGAAAGGAGGTGAGTATGAACTAAAAAACATCTTTTTTTGACCAAAAATAACACGAAAAAAAAGTCTGAGGAGGAGGAGATGGGCAGTCAGACAGCCTGATGAGGAGGAGGAGGAGGAGGAGACGGGCAGTCAGATAGCCCACAATCCGAGTAGAAGCACAATCCGAGAAGGAGCACAATCTGAGAAGGAGCACAATCTGAGTAGAAGGACAATCCGAGAAGGAGCACAATAAACTGTTATTTCCATTTTTCTGCTTCCACTTTTTAAGCTTTTTCACCTCAAACCCTCCGAAAAAAAACACAAAAAAAGTCTGAGGAGGAGGTTTTAGATGAAAGGAGGTAAGTATAAACTAAACACGTTACTGTTATTTACATTTTTTGCAGTTTTCACTTATTAAGATTTTTTCTCCTCAAAACCTCCAAAAAACATCTGGACAAAAGTGTCAAAAACCAACAAAAAAAACTCAAAAAAGAAGTCTGAGAAGGAGGTGGACAGTCTGAGGAGGAGGAGACGGACAGTCAGACAGCCCACAATCCGAGTAGAAGCACAATCCGAGTAGGAGCACAATCCGAGTAGGAGCACAATCCGAGTAGGAGCACAATCCGAGTAGGAGCACAATCCGAGTAGGAGCACAATCCGAGAAGGATGTAGTCGGATGCTCAGCCTGTAGTCGGATGCTCACCCTTCAGTCGGATGCCTTTTGTACAGCTGCTCCACGAGGAGCCTCACGGGCTGGTTCTCCTCATTTGGGGGGCCAGAGAGAGGCTGGCTGTGATCTCCATCACTAGACTGCTCACGCTGATGCTGACCACCAGAGGAGGAGGAGAGTAGCAGGGAGATCACAGTGCTGAAGGGGAGGGAATTGGTCTCTTTTTTTAGAAATGTGTCCAGCCGATGTATCTTAAGGTAGTCAGACAGCCTGAGGAGGAGGAGGTGTTAGATGAAAGGAGGTGAGTATAAACTAAAAACTTTTCTGTTATTTCCATTTTTTTCAGTTTTCACTTTTTAAGTTTTTTTTTCTCCTCAAAACCTCCAAAAAAACATCTGGACAAAAGTGTCAAATACCAACAAAAAAACTCAAAAAGAAGTCTGAGGAGGAGGTGGACAGTCTGACAGCCTGAGGAGGAGGAGACGGACAGTCAGACAGCCCACAATCCGGTAGGAGCACAATCCAGTATAGGAGCACAATCCGGTATAGGAGCACAATCCGAGTAGAAGGACAATCCGAGAAGGATGTAGTCGGATGGTCAGCCTTTCAGTCGGATGCTCAGTCGGATGCAATCCAGTAGGAGCAAAAATCCGAGTATAGGATCACAATCCGAGTATAGGATCACAATCCGAGAAGGACCACAATCAGTAGGACCACAGTCCAGTAGGACAATCCGAGAAGGGATGTAGTCGGATGCTCAGCCTGTGAGTCGGATATTCAGTCGTGGCTCCTCCCACTCTAGACACACTTATATACAAGAGAGGAGACAGAGGAGAGAAGAGGAGACAGAGGAGAGAGGAAGGAGACAGAGGAGAGAGGAGGAGACAGAAGAGGAGACAGAAAGAGAAGAGAGCCTTCGGTTGGACACTCAGCCTTCTGTCAGAGAGTGGGACGATCATTCGTGTTAAGTCAGATCTAACTCAACGATGGAAGGAGTCCTCAGAATAATCACCGGCAGACTGCTGCAGGCGCTGAGGTCTCTCAGGGACTTCATCTCTCGGTTGGACGTACAGCTGCTCCACGAGGAGCCTCACGGGCTGGTTCTCCTCATTTGGGGGGCCAGAGAGAGGCTGGCTGTGATCTCCATCACTAGACTGCTCACGCTGATGCTGACCACCAGAGGAGGAGGAGAGTAGCAGGGAGATCACAGTGCTGAAGGGGAGGGAATTGGTCTCTTTTTTTAGAAATGTGTCCAGCCGATGTATCTTAAGGTAGTCAGACAGCCTGAGGAGGAGGAGGAGGAGGTGTTAGATGAAAGGAGGTGAGTATAAACTAAAAACTTTTTTGTTATTTCCATTTTTTCAGTTTTCACTTTTTAAGATTTTTTCTCCTCAAAACCTCCAAAAAACATCTGGACAAAAGTGTCAAATACCAACAAAAAAAACTCAAAAAAAGAAGTCTGAGGAGGAGGTGGACAGTCTGACAGCCTGAGGAGGAGGAGGAGGAGGAGGAGGAGGAGGTGTTAGATGAAAGGAGGTGAGTATAAACTAAAAACGTTTCTGTTATTTCCATTTTTTCAGTTTTCACTTTTTAAGATTTTTTCTCCTCAAAACCTCCAAAAAACATCTGGACAAAAGTGTCAAAAACCAAGAAAAAAACTCAAAAAAGAAGTCTGAGGAGGAAGTGGACAGTCTGAAGAGGAGGAGACGGACAGTCAGACAGCCCACAATCCGAGTATAGGAGCACAATCCGAGTAGGCTGTAGTCGGATATACAGCTGTGGTCGGATATTCTGTCGTGGCTCCACCCACTCTAGACACACATATATACAAGAGAGGAGACAGAGGAGAGAGGAGGAGACAGAGGAGAGAAGAGGAGGAGTCTGACAGCCTGAGCAGGAGGAGGTGGGCAGTCAGACAGTCTGAGGAGGATGAGAAGGTGTCAGATGAAAGGAGGTGAGTATGAACTAAACACGTTTCTGTTATTTCCATTTTTTCTACTTTGACTTTTAAGGATTTTTTCACCTCAAAACCTCCAAAAAACATCTTTTTTTGACCAAAAATAACACGAAAAAAAAGTCTGAGGAGGAGGAGATGGGCAGTCAGACAGCCTGATGAGGAGGAGGAGGAGGAGGAGGAGGAGGAGACGGGCAGTCAGATAGCCCACAATCCGAGTAGAAGCACAATCCGAGAAGGAGCACAATCCGAGAAGGAGCACAATCTGAGTAGAAGGACAATCCGAGAAGGAGCACAATAAACTGTTATTTCCATTTTTCTGCTTCCACTTTTTAAGCTTTTTTCACCTCAAACCCTCCGAAAAACATTTTTTTTTGACAAAAAAAACACAAAAAAAGTCTGAGGAGGAGGTTTTAGATGAAAGGAGGTAAGTATAAACTAAACACGTTACTGTTATTTACATTTTTTCAGTTTTCACTTATTAAGATTTTTTCTCCTCAAAACCTCCAAAAAACATCTGGACAAAAGTGTCAAAAACCAACAAAAAAAACTCAAAAAAGAAGTCTGAGAAGGAGGTGGACAGTCTGAGGAGGAGGAGGTGGACAGTCTGAGGAGGAGGAGGTGGACAGTCTGAGGAGGAGGAGGTGGACAGTCAGACAGCCCACAATCCGAGTAGGAGCACAATCCGAGTGGAAGCACAATCCGAGTAGGAGCACAATCCGAGTGGAAGCACAATCCGAGTAGGAGCACAATCCGAGTAGGAGCACAATCCGAGAAGGATGTAGTCGGATGCTCAGCCTGTAGTCGGATGCTCAGCCTGTAGTCGGATGCTCACCCTTCAGTCGGATGCCTTTTGTACAGCTGCTCCACGAGGAGCCTCACGGGCTGGTTCTCCTCATTTGGGGGGCCAGAGAGAGGCTGGCTGTGATCTCCATCACTACACTGCTCACGCTGATGCTGACCACCAGAGGAGGAGGAGAGTAGCAGGGAGATCACAGTGCTGAAGGGGAGGGAATTGGTCTCTTTTTTTAGAAATGTGTCCAGCCGATGTATCTTAAGGTAGTCAGACAGCCTGAGGAGGAGGAGGTGTTAGATGAAAGGAGGTGAGTATAAACTAAAAACTTTTCTGTTATTTCCATTTTTTCAGTTTTCACTTTTTAAGTTTTTTTTTCTCCTCAAAACCTCCAAAAAACATCTGGACAAAAGTGTCAAATACCAACAAAAAAAACTCAAAAAAGAAGGCTGAGGAGGAGGTGGACAGTCTGACAGCCTGAGGAGGAGGAGACGGACAGTCAGACAGCCCACAATCCGAGTAGGAGCACAATCCGAGTATAGGAGCACAATCCGAGTATAGGAGCACAATCCGAGTAGAAGGACAATCCGAGAAGGATGTAGTCGGATGGTCAGCCTTTAGTCGGATGCTCAGTCGGATGCAATCCGAGTAGGAGCAAAATCCGAGTATAGGATCACAATCCGAGTATAGGATCACAATCCGAGAAGGACCACAATCCGAGTAGGACCACAGTCCGAGTAGGACAATCCGAGAAGGATGTAGTCGGATGCTCAGCCTGTAGTCGGATATTCAGTCGTGGCTCCTCCCACTCTAGACACACTTATATACAAGAGAGGAGACAGAGGAGAGAAGAGGAGACAGAGGAGAGAGGAGGAGACAGAGGAGAGAGGAGGAGACAGAAGAGGAGACAGAAGAGAGAAGAGAGCCTTCGGTTGGACACTCAGCCTTCTGTCAGAGGTGGACCGATCATTCGTGTTAAAGTCAGATCTAACTCAACGATGGAAGGAGTCCTCAGAATAATCACCGGCAGACTGCTGCAGACGCTGAGGTCTCTCAGGGACTTCATCTCTCGGTTGGACGTACAGCTGCTCCACGAGGAGCCTCACGGGCTGGTCCTCCTCATTTCGGTGGCCAGAGAGAGGCTGGCTGTGATCTCCATCACTAGACTGCTCACGCTGATGCTGACCACCAGAGGAGGAGGAGAGTAGCAGGGAGATCACAGTGAGCTGTGTTGGCTCGTGCGGACTGAACGAGACTTGCTTCCTCAACGTGAAACTCTGCTGAGTGACATGATGACACGATCACAGTGCTGAAGGGGAGTGAATTGGTATTTTTTTTTATTTGTCCAAGCGATGTATCTTAAAGTTCAGACTTTAGCTGGGCAATATATCGATATAATATTGATATCGTGATATGAGACTAGGCAATGCAGCTTTATTTGTAGAGCTCATTTCAGCAACAGGGCGATTCAAAGTGCTTTACATAAAACATTAAAGAGCAGTTAGAAAACAATTAAATAACTAATTAAAACATTAAAGTGCAGGTAAAAATGATTAAAAAAAACTCTTTTACTTTTCACTACGATGTCTGACTAAATATCTTCTTTGATTTTGGATATCATCATATCATAAAAACCGCGTGTGTTGTCTTGCTTGATTTAATAATGAGCAGACGAGGCGTGAATGTTGAGTTTTATATTTACTCGACAACTGGCACATAACAGTTCCGTGCTACCCGCATGGATACATCCTGACACCGCTGCCTGCGGCTTCCGCACATGCCCATAACTACTGTGGCATGCTGGGTAATGCAGTTCTTCACCTAATGTATTCATAACATCACACCGCGGACGAACTCTCAACCACGTACGAACTCATCAACCACGTACAAACTCATCAACCACGTACGAACTCATCAGCCACGTACGAACTCATCAGCCACGTACGAACTCATCAACCACGTACGAACTCATCAACCACGTACGAACTCATCAGCCACGTACGAACTCATCAACCACGTACAAACTCATCAGCCACAGACAAACTCATCAACCACGTACGAACTCATCAGCCACGTACGAACTCATCAACCACGTACGAACTCATCAGCCACGTACGAACTCATCAGCCACGTACGAACTCATCAACCACGTACGAACTCATCAGCCACGTACGAACTCATCAGCCACGTACGAACTCATCAACCACGTACGAACTCATCAGCCACGTACGAACTCATCAGCCACGTACGAACTCATCAACCACGTACGAACTCATCAGCCACAGACAAACTCATCAGCCACGTACGAACTCATCAGCCACGTACGAACTCATCAACCACGTACGAACTCATCAACCACGTACGAACTCATCAGCCACGTACGAACTCATCAACCACGTACGAACTCATCAGCCACGTACGAACTCATCAGCCACGTACGAACTCATCAACCACGTACGAACTCATCAGCCACGTACGAACTCATCAACCACGTACAAACTCATCAGCCACAGACAAACTCATCAACCACGTACGAACTCATCAGCCACGTACGAACTCATCAGCCACGTACAAACTCATCAGCCACGTACGAACTCATCAACCACGTACGAACTCATCAACCACGTACGAACTCATCAGCCACGTACGAACTCATCAGCCACGTACGAACTCATCAACCACGTACGAACTCATCAGCCACGTACGAACTCATCAGCCACGTACGAACTCATCAGCCACGTACGAACTCATCAACCACGGACGAACTCATCAGCCACGGACGAACTCATCAGCCACGGATGAACTCATCAGCCACGGATGAACTCATCAGCCACGGACAAACTCATCAGCCACAAAGTGTGCCTTTACAAAGTGGGCTAAATGTTCAATTTTAAGTCAAATCCACTTTCCACAAGCTGTTTTATTAAAACAGATTGTGAGTAAAATAAAATGCAAAGACAGGGTTTCCTTTACCAGTTTGAAAATATACCGCTGCAACACATGTAAATGAAAGTTATCTGAAATAAATAGTAGGCATGCACCATGGCCTACTTTATGGGATTATGAATCTAAAAGGCTAATATTTTGGATATTGGTTGGATCTTGAGATAGGGTAAATATAGGCCTTGTCAAAAATTGTTTTTCCCATTTGTGTGCCAGGCATAATGTTGCCTATTTTTTTTATTTTTTACAGTTAAAATAAAATAAAATGAAAAATGCACTGCTGTGGACGTGGTTTACTTCATTAATGTGTTTACTGTGTTAAGGATGGGAGTAGGGTCCGGTTCGGTGTTCGGCAGAACCCCAAAAATCTGGGTTCAGTGCATCCCTAATAAATATGAAAGCTCCTTCACTTGTTTACAACAACAATAACAGACTAATTAAAAGAGAAAGAGGACACGCAGTTGGTATACTATACATAGAGGTTCGACTGGCAGGAGCCAGTGTGCCGTGCTTCCAGCTGCTGCACACAATTAAAACATTAAAGAGCAGTTAGAAAACAATTAAAAAATAAATTAAAACATTAAAGTGCAGGTAAAAATGATTAAAAACACCCTCTACTTTTCACTACGAAGTCTGACTAGATATCTTCTTAGATTTTGGATATCGTAATATCATAATATGACATAATTGTCTTTTCCTGGTCTTAAAGGCTGCATTACAGTAAAGTTATATCATTTTCTGAACTTACCAGACTGTTGTAACTGTTATAATATTCATCTTTACCCACTTAGTCATTATATTCACATTACTGATGATTATTTATCAAAAATCTCATTTTGTAAATATTTTGTGAAAGCACCAATAGTCAACACTACCAGTTTGAAAATATACCGCTGCAACACATGTAAATGTTATATAAGTTATCTGAAATAAATAGTAGGGATGCACCATGGGATTATAAATCTAAAAGGCTAATATAGACACCAGCAGCAGCACAACAACAAGGCGATGCACAGGAGACTGCCTAGGTATGACCAGACCAGGGCTGGACTGGGACAACAAATTGGCCCTGGCATTTTTGGCCCAGGTGGCCCACACCCACCGTGATTGGTCAGACACATTCCCTGCAGACAGTCCTCTTAAAATATGCGTGCATGCTATGATATGAGTTGCCTAGTGTTCAGCGTTCATGTGATAGTTTTGGATTCTTCATGTTTGGGCAACAATGAGTTAATGTCACTTTTGGGGTATTTGAGATCCCCTTTATCATGTGAATAAATATCGTGAGTCAATTTGATTGTTTTAACGAGAAAATTAATGGCTATGACAACCAGCCACGGCGCCAGGATTCCAGTTTTGGATGGGCCAGACCAATTTTGGGTGGGCCTTAAATTAAAAACGTTATCAAATCCCTGTTCAACCTAATACAAATGACTGGCTAATATACTGTTATATATATTATATGTGCTTACATAATACAGATTGTAATAGCTTGATGCTATTTATATGTTGTTGCATTGTAAAAAGTTTCGGTGCAAAGAACGGGCCTATCCGCGATCGCTCTCCTTGGGTCTGACCAAAAGAAGAGTGCTTTGGAATCTCCATTACGCACCATACCTGGCTGTGCTATAGCGCATCTCTCCTAACCTAAGGCCTATAGACTGTAAAAGTGGTCAGGAATCTAAGATTTCCCCAAAACATAGTTTAGTTCTGCTCGTATGACATGAGGCAGAATATTTCACAATTCTGTTCAATTGTTTTAAGTTTTCAACAATATACAAATCAACAACACTGCCCGACAGTTTCAATCAATACTCGGCCACAGAACGTGTTCATTGACAACGTCATCTGTCATGTAAAAACAAGACTCAAGTTATTTCCTTACTTTAGTGTGATGATTCATGTTATAAACATGTTTAACAAAAATAAATAAATCGCATTAACAAGCCCTAAAGCATTATTGGCCATAACAAGAGAAAACCATGAGGGAAAAACAACTTGACAACAGTAACAAGCTGTTATAGAAATAGAACTGCGCCTGCAGCTTCTGTAGCGGGTTATGAATTGATTATTTTAATCCATACATCTCATATAAGGGCATAATAAAATACAGGCAGAGTAGCCTTCACATACCTTACTGTTATCCTCTGGCGGTCCTACACAATTAAACTCCCTAAAGAAGAAGTGACCGGATACTTTAGCACTGGTTGAGTTGCGGGCTCATCCACGGAAGACCGATCCACAGGACTATATCCATAGGGCTATATCATCCACTCGCAAGGCAGAGGCAGAGGCAGAGGCTAGCACCGGCGCTGGTCGCGCTGGCCGCGCTAGCATCGCTAGCATCCTGCGGTGCCCGAGACAAAGATGTGCTAGGCGTTGTGGATCTCAGCTCTCCTTCATCTCCTGGTTGCAGCGATGACTCTGAGACCGTTCGTGCACGTTTAAGGTACCTAAACAACGACTGTTGCAACCTTGTCCTTTACTGGAAATGATTTTCACACTCTCAGATCACTGGGAGCTAGCCTAGCCTAGCATACCTACAAGCTACATCCGATCCGAACCTCACTGTCTGCTGAACTTGCCCAGAAACATAAAAATAGACATGACCAGTTTTTTTAAATTGTTTTTGAAAACTAAACATTTAGACAATTTTAGCACAAATTATGAGATTATTTGCCGATTTTTAATAATTCTTCAACAAATTATAATATATTAATTAATTAATGTTTTTTGAGGAAATGTTTTGGGTGGGCCTGTTGAAAAGTGGGTGGGCCTAGGCCCGTCAGGCCCACCCATAACGCCGTGCCTGATGACAACCACAGCAGAACGCTGTATAACAGCTGTTTCGGCTCTTTGCCTAGTTGATCCGGCACGCTGAATTTTAGTTAACCCTCATATTATGTTAAGGGTCAATTTGACCCATTTCTGTTTTTTGCATGGACCAAAATACTGGTTAACCTATCTTTTTCTTCATGAAATTGTATGACATTTCCTCTTTTAGGGGGTTAAATCAGAACACACTGATGTGTAGTGGAATGGCTGTTCAGAGTTTCCATTGAAAACATTTTTTCGTGATGAGGAAAAAACTTTAATACACTAAATAATTGCTAAATATAGTTTTGGACTTAAAAATGTATTGCATTTCTCCTTTCTAAATGTTCATATGTTCGAGGCGGAGCCTCACATCAGACGCCAAAAACCAATTATTAAATACACAGGCATCCTACCTTTCCATGCGATCCGATATAATCCATGGAAGATATAATCCATAGCAAACATTGCACGTCATCTGCTGTATCCACGACAATCCATACGTGTTTGAGCCATATTTCCTTCTTGCAGGTGTTCATGTCAAATCTTACACAAATCCATAATAGCACGAAGCTAGTTATCGCTAATGTCCGTACAAAGTATGCTAACCTAAATGTTATCTCAGAATTAAAAAGTAGTAATCCAAGTCGAGTTCGTTGACTGTGCATCTTGAGCAGTTTGGTGGCCTTTAACCCTTAACCCTTAACCAGGGGATCAGACCTTTAGGATATGACATGGATACAGTGCCTTGCAAAAGTGTTAATCATAATATATTTATTGTTACCTTTGTATTCAATTATAATTAAATTATCTTTATGGATTTTTTGTATTTATTCATACTGTATACTGTACTGCAAAGTAAATTCTCTGTCATACTGTTGAACTGTGTTAGTGTTGCCACACCATCCTGATCATTATAGCAGTAAATAGGAACAACCAAAGGTCTTCTATATAATTTAAAACCAATCCCATGATGACTAGACCTTGGTTAGGTGTTCTTATAATGGAGGTCAGTATGGTGAACAGCAAGCAAATATGGATTACATGTCAGTTACTGCCTTTTGCCTTTGCATGACTCCTTGTTTTTGGCACATGATACAAAGGCAGAGGACAGTAACTGCCAAACAAGGGTCAAAGGTCAATTTTGAGCGCAAGATTTTTTTATATATATGATTATTAATGATTAATGATAGTTAAATATGATTATTATGTGTGTGTGTGTGTGTGTGTGTGTGTGTGTGTAGTGAGCCAGTTGGTCCAGCAGGGGGAAGCACTCTCCTGTTCCATAGAAACTACACACCTCTCTCTTCTGCTAGTTCACTTTCTTCTTCTGCTCTCACTGAACACTTTTTAGGATTTATTCACCTCGAAATAACCAAATAACACGCCTCAAAACCTCAGAAGGAAAAGGGTCAAAAATCTAAAAAAAAACTTGAAAAAATAAACCTTGACAACAATACTAGAGAGACAGGGAGAGAGAGACACAGACAGACAGAGAGACAGAGAGAGAGAGAGAGAGAGAGAGAGAGAGAGAGAGAGAGAGACTTAATGCTGTCCATGTTCTAATTGTTAGGCCTACTGTAAAAATTGTTATGCTCTTTTGCTTTGGCAACACTGTACCTACAGTTAAGCTAATAAAGCTACCTTGTGTTGAATTGAATTGAATTGAGAGAGAGAGAGAGAGAGAGGGAGAGAGAGCGAGGGAGAGAGAGAGAGATAAAAGAGGAGAAACACAAACGAAATAATAGAAATGTGTGTGTGTAGTGATCCCAGTTGGTCCAGCAGGGGGCAGCACTCTCCTGTTCCATAGAAACTACACACCTCTCTCTTCTGCTAGTTCACTTTCTTCTTCTGCTCTCACTGAACACTTTTTAGGATTTAAACTTGGAAAAATAACTCTTGACAAAAAAAAACTAGAAAAGGGGAAAAAGACAGTGACAGAGAGAGACACCGAACGAGAGAGACAAAGAGAGAGGGAGAGAGAGACAGAGAGAGAGACACAAATGAATGAAGAGAAAGTAGACAGAGAAATGTGAACAAAGGCCGAAAGAAACGACAATAAAACTCAACAAAAAGTCCCAAAACCGATCCAGAGCCTTTCTGATATCTGACAAAAAAATGACGGAAAATGCGACAAACTTAAATAAAAAAAATCAACAAAAGCGTAAAAGAAGCTCCAAACGCAAAGCAAGCTGATCTTTGGTGCCATCTGAAGCAGTGTGAAGATATCTGCAGATTATGGGATGGATGGAAACTATTTCTCTAACAGAGAGAGAGAGACAGAGAGAGAGACAGACAGAGTGGGACCCAAACGAGTGAAGAGAAAGTAGACAGAGACGTGAACAAAAGCCGAAAGAAATGCCAATAAAAACGCCACAAAAACCTCAACAAAAAGTCCCAAAACCGATCCAGAGCCTTTCTGAGTTCTCAGTCTCTTTAAGGTGCCTTTAAGTTAACGGTCTGTCCTGAGACGACTCTCGGCTCTGCAGCAGAAACATGGTTACCCATGGGACGCACGGAGAGACGACGGGGAGTCACTGAACCAATCACATCGATGCATTTCTGGGTCGAGTTCCTGCAGAGTTTAGCAGGGGCAGAAGACAAAACTTTACAGCAGAAAAGAAGAGGCGGATTCACCTGAAACGGCCTCCGAACATCAAACACACCGCGACACAAAGGAGGAGAGAGAGAAATTCCCACCAGACTCCATGTAAATAATCAGGGCTTTTAGCGTGTATAGAGCCAGCATATCTCCACCAGACTCCATGTAAATAATCAGGGCTTTTAGCGTGTATAGAGCCAGCATATCTCCACCAGACTCCATGGAAATAATCAGGACTTTTAGCGTGTATAGAGCCAGCATATCTCCACCAGACTCCATGGAAATAATCAGGACTTTTAGCGTGTATAGAGCCAGCATATCTCCACCAGACTTCATGTAAATAATCAGGACTTTTAGCGTGTATAGAGCCAGCATATCTCCACCAGACTCCATGGAAATAATCAGGACTTTTAGCGTGTATAGAGCCAGCATATCTCCACCAGACTCCATGTAAATAATCAGGACTTTTAGCGTGTATAGAGCCAGCATATCTCCACCAGACTCCATGTAAATAATCAGGACTTTTAGCGTGTATAGAGCCAGCATATCTCCACCAGACTCCATGTAAATAATCAGGACTTTTAGCGCGTATAGAGCCAGCATATCTCCACCAGACTCCATGTAAATAATCAGGACTTTTAGCGCGTATAGAGCCAGCATATCTCCACCAGACTCCATGTAAATAATCAGGACTTTTAGCGCGTATAGAGCCGGCATATCTCCACCAGACTCCATGTAAATAATCAGGACTTTTAGCGTGTATAGAGACTCCATGTAAATAATCAGGACTTTTAGCGTGTATAGAGCCGGCATATCTCCACCAGACTCCATGTAAATAATCAGGACTTTTAGCGTGTATAGAGCCGGCATATCTCCACCAGACTCCATGTAAATAATCAGGACTTTTTACGTGTATAGAGCCAGCATATCTCCACCAGACTCCATGTAAATAATCAGGACTTTTAGCGTGTATAGAGCCGGCATATCTCCACCAGACTCCATGTAAATAATCAGGACTTTTAGCGTGTATAGAGCCG
>CM046808.1:28429931-28432431 GCA_025617405.1 Perca schrenkii | reverse complement strand
AAATTCAGTACCATTTCTGACTGCCTTTAATGCTAAAATGTAAGATGATTATAAAATAACTTTGACTTATTCCATATTAAACCTGACTTTTGTGATGTTAAGGTAACACTATACATGTATTAAAGGGATAGTTCATTTTAAAATGAAAATTCTGTCATCATATACTCACCCTCAAGTTGTTTCAAACCTGTATGAATTTCTTATTTCTGTTGAACACAAATGAACATATTCATACAGGTTTGAATCAACTTGAGGGTGAGTATATGATGACAGAATTTTTCATTTTAAAGTGAACTATCCATTTAACAACCCGTTTTACAACCACACACCTCTAATCAAAAGGTACAACCGAAGAGCACATGTTGGTAAGGCAACAACACACTGTAGTTATCTTATCGATTACCGCTATCTCGGATCCTGATGTCACCAGGTAGGAGATGGGTATCTTCTCAGACAGTATCCCATATTTATTGCACACCAATCCTATCACTCTTTCTACATGTATGCGGACGTGTGCGATTTTGCGGGTGGCCTCAACTTCAAGAGCAGACAGCTGAAGCTTTCCTCGAGTATAACTGGGTGTTACAACTTTTGCACATTTTAACCCTACACTCTCTTGTATATTAAAACCTCTGTCTGCCAAGATGAAATCACCGGGGTTAAGTAGCTCGAGTAAGCCTGAGTTTTCTGTGACATGTTTATCGGTAGTACGCCCTCCCCATGCCTTAGAGAGGAAAGAAATGGATCCCTGAGGTGTGATGCCTATAAGGTATTTGATAGTGTTATGGTGTTTATATGAAGACCAAGTGAGACTGTGTGCTGTCAAACTTGAAAGCCTCTCTATAAAAATTTCAAAACAATCAATTATTACTGTCACTCTTGACCCAAAATGTTGTTGAAAGGTTATTGGCATAGACTTCAAAAGCTCATCTCTCCTCGGCCAAAAGATAAACTTCTTAAGTTTCACATACAAGACATGTATGACACAAACAAAGGTTTTGGACACGGTAGACTGTGAAATGCCAAATCTGTAGGCAAGGTCCTGTTCTGCGAAGTTGTGGTGGAGTCTCATCAGTACCAACACAAGTTTTTGAAACTTGGTTAGTGAAGTTTTAATGCTGTCAGTAAGGGAACGTTCAATGAAATTATAGAGCACCATTAATGTAGCAAAACTGGGTAAACCTGTATAAAATCTGACTTTTTTCTCATCATCCCTAAGTGTGTCTATGCTTATCTTTTCTGTAGCTAGCTGACATTTCAGAGTAATATTGTCAGTAAGCAGTCTCTGGTGATCAGCTTGTATTTTAGAGCACACTTCAGATGTGCACATATCTTCCTCAACAGTCTCAAAAGCATCCATAACCTCACTGCAAGCCTCTGTAGTGCTCATCCCTGGGCTGTCTTGCTCCTGTGCCACACTCCCTGAACTTGACGCCTGTGTTCTTCGCTGCTGCACCCTATTGTACCTGGCCATTGCACATCCTTTTCTGGGTCTCTTTTCTGGGAAGTCTGTTGCTCTCTCAGCCTTTCCTGTCTGACCTGTCTCTCCTGCCAGCTTCAATGAGGGGGCCCAATCAGGATGAGTGCTGTCATGTAGATATGATGGCTTACCTAAAAGAAATCCACACAAAAGGGACTGTTCACCCTCAACCTAATACAAGTCAGGGCTCCAGACTAACTTTTACTAGGAGTGCTGTAACAAAATAACAGTATCATACAAGCACTAATTCCCTATCAATGCCAGACCTATATGTTCATAGGTAAGCTACGGTAACTACTTACTGCAAATTACTGCATGATACTGATGTCTGATCATGCCTGAAAACACTGTGTAGGTATGAACTGTGTTTTGGGGATCTGGCTAACTTAAGCCCACAAAGGACATTGTATTAATACAAATATATTAATACTAATATATCTTATTAATACCAATTTAATAATTCTCTCAATTTATGGCAGCTTCCTCTATTTTGAAAGAGCTGTTTCAGCCACTGCTTACACTTACAGCTAACCATATGTGATCAAATTATGGGGACAGACTTTGCTGTGAGGTAATGTTATGTAAAAACAGTAACGTTAGCCTACATGTGATCAAAATGAAGGGAACAGACTTTGCTGTGAGGCATATATCCCTAACTTTACCTGTGGCAAAATGATGTGAACAGACTTTGCTGTGAGGAGTTGGCTGGAAGTTTAGCCTATTTATTCTAGCTAGCCACAAGTCTCTCCTGCGCTGGCTCAACTCCTCTGTCTCCCTCCCTTCACGTTGTCGGACAGTTGGTATTGCATAAAAACTCACTCCGGGGTTCTTATTACTGTTGTTAGAACAGCCGTGTATTACACAACACACCATTGCGCCGGTAAAAAATAAATAAATTCAGCGACAATACCGACGATTTCTTGCTTGTCAATGGACAGACTGACAGTTGCCGTGGTTTCTATGTCAACAACATGGCTGCCACGAACATTGATGACGTAGATCGAATAAGCCCTATTTACA
>CM046808.1:28397431-28422431 GCA_025617405.1 Perca schrenkii | reverse complement strand
ATGAACACCTGTTTCCTGGGTGAAAGTCTTGTGTTTTCTCCTTAACTTCTTCAGGACATGAACACCTGTTTCCTGGGTGAAAGTCTTGTGTTTTCTCCTTAACTTCTTCAGGACATGAACACCTGTTTCCTGGGTGAAAGTCTTGTGTTTTCTCCTTAACTTCTTCAGGACATGATCTCCTTTTCCCCCATTGTAGTAAAAATTGGAGTAAAGATTTGTCCCGATATAACCCCCGCCAACACACACACACACACACACACACACACAAACACACACGCACACAAACACAGAAACACACACACACACACACACACACACACACACACACACACACACACACACACACACACATGCGTGTCAAAAGTGTGAGCCACACTGTAGCGGCTGTGTGTGAGTGTGTCCTGTTTGATCTATACGGAGTCATCAAAGAACAGGATTAAAGCCATGACCTTGTTGTGGTCACACACACACACACACACACACACACACACACACACACACACACACACACACACACACACACACACACACCTGTCTTTATATTAATCAGAGAATATCGTCCTCACCTGTTTCTCTTTCCTCAGACAGAAAGGTCCCATGACATGATGCTCTTTGGATGCTTTTATATACGCCTTAGTGGTCCCCTAATACTGTATCTGAAGTCTCTTTTATATAGACCTTAGTGGTCCCCTAATACTGTATCTGAAGTCTCTTTATATAGACCTTAGTGGTCCCCTAATACTGTATCTGAAGTCTCTTTTATATAGACCTTAGTGGTCCCCTAATACTGTATCTGAAGTCTCTTTATATAGACCTTAGTGGTCCCCTAATACTGTATCTGAAGTCTCTTTATATAGACCTTAGTGGTCCCCTAATACTGTATCTGAAGTCTCTTTATATAGACCTTAGTGGTCCCCTAATACTGTATCTGAAGTCTCTTTTATATAGGCCTTAGTGGTCCTCTAATACTGTATCTGAAGTCTCTTTTATATAGACCTTAGTGGTCCTCTAATACTGTATCTGAAGTCTCTTTTATATAGACCTTAGTGGTCCCCTAATACTGTATCTGAAGTCTCTTTATATAGACCTTAGTGGTCCCCTAATACTGTATCTGAAGTCTCTTTTATATAGACCTTAGTGGTCCCCTAATACTGTATCTGAAGTCTCTTTTATATAGACCTTAGTGGTCCCCTAATACTGTATCTGAAGTCTCTTTTATATAGACCTTAGTGGTCCCCTAATACTGTATCTGAAGTCTCTTTTATATAGACCTTAGTGGTCCTCTAATACTGTATCTGAAGTCTCTTTTATATAGACCTTAGTGGTCCCCTAATACTGTATCTGAAGTCTCTTTTATATAGACCTTAGTGGTCCCCTAATACTGTATCTGAAGTCTCTTTTATATAGACCTTAGTGGTCCCCTAATACTGTATCTGAAGTCTCTTTTATATAGACCTTAGTGGTCCCCTAATACTGTATCTGAAGTCTCTTTTATATAAACCTTAGTGGTCCCCTAATACTGTATCTGAAGTCTCTTTTATATAGACCTTAATGGTCCTCTAATACTGTATCTGAAGTCTCTTTTATATAGACCTTAGTGGTCCCCTAATACTGTATCTGAAGTCTCTTTTATATAGACCTTAGTGGTCCTCTAATACTGTATCTGAAGTCTCTTTTATATAGGCCTTAGTGGTCCCTCTAATACTGTATCTGAAGTCTCTTTTATATAGGCCTTAGTGGTCCCTCTAATACTGTATCTGAAGTCTCTTTTATATAGACCTTAGTGGTCCCCCTAATACTGTATCTGAAGTCTCTTTTATATAGACCTTAGTGGTCCTCTAATACTGTATCTGAAGTCTCTTTTATATAGACCTTAGTGGTCCCCTAATACTGTATCTGAAGTCTCTTTTATATAGACCTTAGTGGTCCCCTAATACTGTATCTAAAGTCTCTTTTATATAGACCTTAGTGGTCCCCTAATACTGTATCTAAAGTCTCTTTTATATAGACCTTAGTGGTCCCCTAATACTGTATCTGAAGTCTCTTTTATATAGACCTTAGTGGTCCCCTAATACTGTATCTAAAGTCTCTTTTATATAGACCTTAGTGGTCCCCTAATACTGTATCTGAAGTCTCTTTTATATAGACCTTAGTGGTCCCCTAATACTGTATCTGAAGTCTCTTTTATATAGACCTTAGTGGTCCCCTAATACTGTATCTGAAGTCTCTTTTATATAGACCTTAGTGGTCCCCTAATACTGTATCTGAAGTCTCTTTTATATAGACCTTAGTGGTCCCCTAATACTGTATCTGAAGTCTCTTTTATATAGGCTTTAGTGGTCCCCAAAGCAGAGAAAGGGGAGGTAACCTTGCTCCTATTTTTCGTGGCAATACTGTATCGATACACAGACGCCAAGTATGGCTCTTTTATGATATTTGTGTTGGTCAGTCTGTCTGCTTGACAATCCCCATTTTGCAGCATTACAAGTGAAGTGAGATGAACAAACAGAGAAATGTGTCTTTTTTAGATTAAACAGACGTCAACAAAGTTTCCTTTTGGGGATATCATTTGAAATTGGGAATAATTTGAAGTTGGAAAAAAGGTTTTAAATTGCAATATATCGCAGAATATTGCAATGTGTTTAAAAATCGCAATAATATTGTATCGTGACATACAGTACAGGCCAAAAGTTTGGACACACCTTCTCATTCAATGCGTTTCCTTTTTATTTTCATGACTATTCACATCACATGTGTCAAAGTCAAGGCCCGCAGGCCAAATTTAGCTTCACAATACATTTTGGCCCAACTAAATTCTGACATTTTTGTCACTTTTTCTGACATTTTTATCACTTTTTCCGACATTTTTGTTACTTTATCCGACGTTTTTGTACTTTTTCTGACTTCATTTAAATCAGTAATCAGAGATGCAGTGCTATGGCTTTTCTGTGTGCTTCTGTTGGAGCAGTCGCCCACTCATAGTCCCATAACCACGGTGTCTGTCCCTCGCCTCGGATCGCTTAAATCAAAGGTAAACACACGGGACCCTTTAACTTACAGCGCTGCTTATAAATTGTTTATTTTCACATTTTTCTTATTACCATAAACATAGAAAAACAAGAGAGCATAAAAAAAAATAAAATTAAAAAAAAATAAATAAATAAAAAAATAAAAAATAAATTAAAAAAAAAATAAATAAAATAAAATTAAAAAAAAAGAATAAAATAAAAAAAATAAAATAAAAAAAATAAAATAAAATAAAATAAAATAAAATAAAATAAAATAAAATAAAATAAAATAAAATAAAATAAAATAAAAATAATTCTTACAGGTCTACTACGCCTTTGTTTAGTTGGTTAGCAGTGTGAGTTTTGTACTTCATGTATACACAGACATCGCATATATATACATACATTCTCTACACAGGTTTTATACAGACCGTAGACCATATTTAAGTACATTATTTGGGGGGATTTCAAATTTCCATATTAATGCATACAGCACTGCTAACTGAGCACATGCAGTTATGCAACCGCGCTGACGAGAGGAAGCAGAAGAAGAGAGAAGAGATGGGGGTGAGAGGGAGTTTTTATTTTAGAGCGTCTGAGTTTAAAGCAAACATGGTTGCTCCACTCAAGGTCTCGAGTGTAGGCAATATAAATAGCACGATAAATTAAACAGAAAAACCCAAACGTTGGTCAAAGTGTGGAGTTTTCGGACAAAGAGTGTTTGTGTAAAGCAACAATTAAGGGCAACAATGGAGACTCAGGTTTCCCCCCAAAATACACAAACAGAGAACTGTCTCACTTATATAACCTGTCTGTCTGCGTTATCTCACACTACGACAAATACACACACTTAGCAGACATGAAGAATGTACACACACTACGACAAATACACACACTTAGGGTTTCTCAGCAGACATGAAGAATGTACACACACACGCAAACGTATTTTATATATTTACAGTTGGGTGACCAGATGAGAATGTGCGTGTTTGTGTGTGTGTGTCTGTCTATGTGTGTGTATGTGTGTGTGTGCAGGCATGTGTGTGGGTGTGTGTGTGTGTGAGTGTGTGTTTGTGTGTGTGTGTGCGTGCGTGCATGTGTGTCTGTGTGTGTGTGTGCCCGTGCATGTGTGTCTCTGTTTGTGTGTGTGTTTGTGTGTCTGTATGTGTGTGTGTGTGTCTTTGTGTGTGTGTGTTTGTGTGTGTGAGAGAGTCTGTGTGCGTGTGTTTGTGTGTGTGTGTGTTTCTGTGACTATGTGTGTGTCTGTCTGTCTATGTGTGTGTGTGTGTGTGTGCATGCATGTGCGTGGGTGTGTGTGTGTCTCTGTGTGCGTGTGTTTGTGTGTGTGTGTCTGTGTGTGTGTGTGCGTGTTTGTGTTTCTGTGTGTGTGTGTGTGTGTGTCTGTGTGTGTGTGTGTGTGTCTGTGTGTGTGTCGGTGTGTGTGTGTGTGTGCGTGTTTGTGTTTCTGTGTGTGTGTGTGTGTGTGTGTGTGTGTGTGTGTCTGTGTGTGTGTGTGCGTGTGTTTGTGTTTCTGTGTGTGTGTGTGTGTGTGTGTGTGTGTCTGTGTGTGTGTGTGTCTGTGTGTGTGTCTGTGTGTCTGTGTGTCTGTCTGTGTGTCTGTCTGTGTGTGTGTCTGTGTGTCTGTCTGTGTGTCTCTGTGTTTGTGTGTGTGTGTGTGTGTGTGTGTGTCTATGTGTGTGTGTGTGTGTGTGTGTGTGTGTGTGTGTGTGTGTGTGTGTGTGTCTATGTGTGTGTGTGTGTGTGTGTGTGTGTGTGTGTGTGTGTGTAGTAACGAGCATTCAGAGATCAGCCTCCCTAGAAGCCGTGCAGCTGAAGTGAAGTAAACTGCTGTTGTGTTCTGAGCTCTCTGAACCCTCCAAAACATGCTTCCACACTAGAAACCAAACCGTTGTTCAGCTTGATCCGGACCGAGACTTCTTCTTCTGGCCCAACCAAATTTTGTCTGTTTGGTTTTACCGCCCTAGCTACGATAGCAACGATCATTGATGGACCAACAGTCTCTGGTCTGAGACCAGTGAAGGATATCAGAAGTCTCTTTCCCGGTGCTGGCTGAGCGTTACTGAGCAGCCTCCAACTGAGCTTGAAGACGTAGATGTGACGTGAGCAACGTGTCTGAAAGTGTGAAGTGTTCTGGTAGCTGTGCCAAGAGAAATCTCAATCATTCCCAATCTTACAGAGACGGAGAGTGTAGGTATATGTAAGGAGATAACATAGACACAGGCTAATTACTGATCACTAACATGCTAGTTAACATTAGTAATTATTGATCACTAACATTGTAATGGTTCAGTAGTTTGATTTGGTTAGGTCTACCCTTAAGCGCCCTCTTGTGGCGAGGACCGTGTTTGGTAACTTCCGTTTTACTTGAGTGGAGTTGAGCTCATTGTAAAGTGTCATGGCTGAAGAGCGGCTCGCGTGGTGAAGTCCTGGCCCACATAAAGCTGTAAGTTACTATTATTTGTCATGTAAATATGATGTTTAGTAGGTTTAACATGTTTGACAGTAAATCCATTTAGCTAAAGATGCAAATGTGCTATAAACGAAACGTAAAGTGCTTGTGTAATCTGTGATGAAAAGTGATTGTGCAATACATGGGCAGTAGTTATGTTATGTTAATTAGGCTAATTTGGACTCCGTGATTTCAAGCTATTTCCTAAAACAAAGAATATAATTATCAAATGTAAATGAAAATGTAACGTTTAATGCTCAATGTGTTGATTTAATGTTTCAATTAAGTGCTTCATTTAGGCAGTAAATACTGTTCAGTCGGCTATGCACTTTGAATAATATTTACAATTGTAATTGCTGTATTTTCTTTGTGTTTACAGTTTTACAATGTTAAAGATCAATGAGAAAAGATTCATGAGATTAAAAGCCATGAATCAACATCTCGCCTGTTCACTGTCTGTCTAGCTGGATAGGGAAGTGACACGTCTAGCGAGGACAGAACAGACATGCTAGTTAACATTAGTAATTAAACCTAAACAGATAATGGAAGTCCAAACTGCCTTTGAGCTTCTCCTGTACTATACGGTAATTCCTCTACTGTGTGACAGTAAGACTCGTGGTTATGACCCAATCGTTAGCCTATTTTTATAAAAGCGTCTGCTACGGAGCCATAACGTGAGCTACAAGGTAATGAAGCCTTTTATACATTGTCGTGTTTCTTTAGAAATAAACAACGGACAAATAGAGTCTTTAAACGCTTCAGATGTAAAGTTATTCTCTGTCAAAGTGACGTCAGAATGAATGGGAGTCAATGGGATGCTAACGGGAGGTGATAGCTTGGTAGCATCAAAATGGCGCCATAGGAGGTTCGAGTTCTGAAGCAAAGCTTACCCCCCTTGCTGGAAACGTACCGTAAGAAGAGAAGAAATCAGCGTAATTTAATTTAAATAGCAACAGCTTCCTGTTTCAGTGTCACAACAAGCTGGAATTAACTTTTAGCAAAAACTCCTCCTACCATCTTCACAATGTCCTCACTTTCAAAAAAATCTCAAAACTCTCTTTGGTCCCCACAAAGCTACAAGTTCAGCATCACACATGATGACATAAGCGGTTTACATTAACACAGACTCACCACATAACTCAGATTTCACCACACTCAGGCACAGCTGTCAGCTGGCGGAGAAAACACACGTAGACACGTGCACTGCACACGCTCATGACTGCAACAGATGGAGCTCAGGTTGCTGCACGGAGGTGCGTTAGCTTGAAACATTGTTCAGCACAAAACATACAGGGCCCGATCTTGCAATAGGCGCAGTGCAAAGTCCGACCCAAGTGTCTTTACTAGTTTAAGAACAGCGCAGTTGTCAGTTTCCCGTCCAGCACACCGCGTCGTTTAAACAGCAAATGCACCTGAACCCATCTGTCTTACAGGGAGGTGTGTTCAGGTGCATTCTGGGCATGCTGGTCTTACAGGGAGGTGTGTTCAGGTGCATTCTGGGTGTGCTGGTCTTACAGGGAGGTGTGTTCAGGTGCATTCTGGGCGTGCTGGTCTTACAGGGAGGTGTGTTCAGGTGCATTCTGGGCATGCTGGTCTTACGCGAGGTGTGTTCAGGTGCATTCTGGGGCGTGCTGGTCTTACAGGGAGGTGTGTTCAGGTGCATTCTGGGCATGCTGGTCTTACGCGAGGTGTGTTCAGGTGCATTCTGGGGCATGCTGGTCTTACAGGGAGGTAAGAATGGACAGCAGCAAACCATCGGTAAAATGTTAGATCATAAATGCTCTGGTAACCTGGTTATGTAGCCTAGCTGCCTTGCTATGCTTGCAATGAAATGCAATGTCCGAAAACATGCTAGCGGTTGACCTGTCGGCTAGCTGAAAGGTTTGATTGTTTAAACTAACACATACAGTGGTCTATTTAGTGGTGTATGTGCCCTGACTGAGTTCGTGTGTCATATAAATCACAATTGGTGTTGATACACGCATTCTGGGCGTGCTGGTCTTACAGGGAGGTGTGTTCAGGTGCATTCTGGGCGCGCTGGTCTTACAGGGAGGTGTGTTCAGGTGCATTCTGGGCGTGCTGGTCTCACAGGGAGGTGTATTCAGGTGCATTCTGGGCTTATTGCTATCTTGAGGCAGCAGGAAGTGATCGCACCATTGACCAACAAAAACCTGGTCTAAAGTCAATAACTTATTATTTTATTTTAACAGAGCATTAGTAAAATGCTCCTAGGCTCGTGCACACTATGCTTGTTACACACACAGGGACGCAGAGCAGCACACACACACACACACACACACACATGCACACACACATGCAGAAGATTACAAATAAAAATGTGCAAATCCTCCATCATAACAGCAATGCTCCAAGGTCCAAACGCGCCTGGCTTTTAAAGGGGTGATGGAATGCAAAACCAAGTTTACCTTGTCATAGTTGAATTACAAATATCACAATTTTGAAACTGCTGCTAAAAACGGGAAAATCTCAACGAGTGTTTGTAATTTCCGGTGACTTTAGAAGCTCAAGTCGGCAGCGGTGTGTACGTTCGGTGAGGGAGACTCCAGCCACCTTCCTGATGAAACCCATTTCGTAGCGCTTGTACCCTGGATCTCGTTCTTTCAGTCATGAAGAAAACAATTTATCTGATGTGTCACAAACCTGCTCATGGCCTGTGGCAAAGAATGAGGGGACACCAACAACACGTATCGGCCAATCAAGAAGATACTTTTATTGGAAACCAAAAATATTAACTTTAAACAAAGAAAAAGGAATGATGTGTGAGAATGTCATAATGTAAGGTGTCTGTAAAGTGCATGGATGAGTGAGTCTGTGTGTGCGAAAGTGACTGAGTGGAAACTAAGTCAATCTACAGTACAGGCCAAAAGTTTGGACACACCTTCTCATTCAATGCGTTTCCTTTTTATTTTCATGACTATTTACATTGTAGATTCTCACTGAAGGCATCAAAACTATGAATGAACACATATGGAATTATGTACTTAACAAAAAAGTGTGAAATAACTGAAAACATGTCTTATATTTTAGATTCTTCAAAGTAGCCACCCTTTGCTTTTTTGATAACTCTGCAAACCCTTGGTGTTCTCTCAATGAGCTTCATGAGGTAGTCACCTGAAATGGTTTTACCTTCACAGGTGTGCTTTGTCAGGGTTCATTAGTGGAATTATTTCCCTTATTAATAAAAAAAGCAAAGGGTGGCTACTTTGAAGAATCTAAAATATAAGACATGTTTTCAGTTATTTCACACTTTTTTGTTTAAGTACATAATTCCATATGTGTTCATTCATAGTTTTGATGCCTTCAGTGAGAATCTACAATGTAAATAGTCATGAAAATAAAGAAACACATTGAATGAGAAGGTGTGTCCAAACCTTTGGCCTGTACTGTCTAAAGGAACTAACAAAACAGGATCATACCTGGAGGAGCAGAGAGAGAAGAGTGGTTAGAAGCAGCTTAAGTCAAGTCAAATCTCGAACAAACTCAGAATAGGTTTGTGAATCTAGCTTTTCCCTATAACGAAAACATTGACGATATGCCTCCGGCACAAGGTCGTAGACCTTCAGAACTGCTGATTTAACTTTAGCAAAAACTTTATATCAGCTACACTCAGTGCTGAAAAAGCCTCAAGTGCTTTTCCTGTAAGTGCACATTGCAACAACATAGTCATGTCCAAATCTGACCAAGCTCTAGCTCCCGCAATACGCTCAAATAAAGTAAAGTACGTATCTGGATAGAGGTTGACCGATAGTGGATTTTACCGATACCTACCGATAGTTAGGTTGGGCCGTATTTGCCGATAACCGATTAATCGACCGATAGTATTTAGAATTGATACTGGATAAAAACAAACATGACACTCCAAGTAAAACAGTGCTGAACTTTATTATAAAAAATTAAAAAACTGTATTGAACCATGAAAACATGCTAAATGAAATAAATATAAATATTGAAGTCAATAAAAGACATTCATTCAAACTGAAACAAAAAGTAATAAATAACAAATAAAACTTTTAAAATTTTTACTATTGTGTAATTGAGAGTGTCCTAACCAGTTGTATTACAGTGTGGTTTGGTAATCTCACTCAAAAAGAGAAGAAGGCTTTGAATAAAGTGGTTCGCTCAGCCAGCAGAATTATTGGCTTCACTTTACCGCTCCTGGAGTTCACATATAAAGCTAGACTATTGAATCGAGCTTTACAACTGGCTAACGATGCCTCAGGTCATCCAGCAGGGGCTTTCTTTGAGATGCTTCCCTCAGGGAGAAGGTATCGTTCTGCCAAATGTTCTACTGATCGCCATTTACACAGTTTCTTTCCACAAGCTGTGATTGCTTTGAACAAAGCACCTTAAACTAGACACTTTAAATTTATGTATGGATTTCATTGTACAGCATTTTTATATTGAGCATTTTAATTGTCTGTTTTTATGTTGTGTCCTCTGATGTGTTGACTTTGCACTTTGAGCTACTTGCAAATTTTTTCCAATGCGGATTACACTGCAAATGGCTAATAAAGTAAATCTGAATCTGAAACTGTGGTGCTCCTTTGGTCTATTGACATTTTGCAATCGCGCTATTTCTAACTGCAGTCGCAACAACTCCCTCTGCTGTTCAACGCTGTTTTAAGTGAAAACACATTTCACTTAAAAAAAGAGGTGCTATAAAATCCTGCACGGTTCCACTTTAATTTAGCGAGATGTAAACTATTGCTGTTGGCGAACAGCTTCATGACAACCTTTCTGCAAAAAACCGACAGCTTCAATTCAACCTACTGAAGTCTCTCAGCGTTCTCTCTTCCCGAAGCCCCCGGAGATCAGCTCAGCAAGCCGGTTTCCTTTTTATCTGTGAGTGAAAAGTATTTAGGAAAGTATGCGAGTGCGGCCAGAGGCCTGAGCTGGGAAGATTTCGGGGGGGATTTAGGAGCTTACAGTAAAGCAGATGTTTTGGACACACAGCACACACCTGCACTCAGCTCAGGTTCACGGCTATTTCAGACTTCCAAACACTTACAGCACAGGCCAAAAGTTTGGACACACCTTCTCATTCAATGTGTTTCCTTTTTATTTTCATGACTATTTACATTGTAGATTCTCACTGAAGGCATCAAAACTATGAATGAACACATATGGAATTATGTACTTAACAAAAAAGTGTGAAATAACTGAAAACATGTCTTATATTTTAGATTCTTCAAAGTAGTCACCCTTTGCTTTTTTTGATAACTCTGCAAACCCTTGGTGTTCTCTCAATGAGCTTCATGAGGTAGTCACCTGAAATGGTTTTACCTTCACAGGTGTGCTTTGTCAGGGTTAATTAGTGGAATTATTTCCCTTATTAATAAAAAAAGCAAAGGGTGGCTACTTTGAAGAATCTAAAATATAAGACATGTTTTCAGTTATTTCACACTTTTTTGTTAAGTACATAATTCCATATGTGTTCATTCATAGTTTTGATGCCTTCAGTGAGAATCTACAATGTAAATAGTCATGAAAATAAAAAGGAAATGCATTGAATGAGAAGGTGTGTCCAAACTTTTGGCCTGTACTGTATGTATAATTAAAGGTGCCCTAGCTGCCACACATATTTCATGACTTTGTGGTGATGTCTGAAGGTCTATATGGACTCTGTAACCTTGTTTCAAGCCATTCTAGCGTGGTATAGAAAGCCTGCAGGAAGACTCGGCTCGATTCGTGCCAGTTCTCATTAATATTCAACGAGCTAAGCTGCTTGACTCTGATTGGCCATTGAGAGCCTGGCTGTCAGAATCCTTTATCCAGCGCAGCTGGGCGAGCTCATGAATAGTAATGAGCTCAGGCAGTATGATGTCAGACTGACCAGCTGTTGTGATTGGTCTGATTTCTCTGCTTATTTCTGTTCAGTTTCTAGAGCTGACAGAGGAGGCAGCAGTTCATTTTCACATTCACCACATAACACAAACACACATATGGACCTGATATATTTTAAAATAATACAAGTAAAAACGCTTTTGTGTGGCAGGGCACCTTTAAACTACACGTATCGTACCGTATATCGGGAAGTACACCCTGTGATTCTCACCCCTGATTGTAATCCCTTACACAACTCCTTACTGACGGACGGTTACTGCCCCACGCTGATTATTTCCTTTCATTTTCATTTCATTTTATTTATATAGCACAAGTAAACACAACAGAAGTTGACCACTGTGCTTCACATAACAAGAGTCAGATAAGAAAATAGAATAAAACATCCTTCAGACAACAGAGAGACATAAATAAAAAATAAGAATTTAAAGAAATGCACGCTCCAAGAGATAAAACTTTAGTTTGAGTTCAAAATCATATAAAGAGGACAGCGATCTCAAGGAGACGGGGAGGCTATTCCACAGCTTAGGACCCACAACAGCGAAAGCACGGTTTATTATTACCCCCCCGATGGTATTTCTGCTTTCTGCCTCAGTCTGAAAATATAAAGTTTGTCACAGATGTGACATTTTTTAATGATGAGAAACGATCGCGAGTCAGCGCCGACTAAACTTTCTCCATCTGACGGCTTTAGAGAGTCAGAGGTTCAATAAAAACCTGTCTGTGTGTGTGTGTGTGTGTCTGTGTGTGTGTGTGTGTGAGAGAGTGTGTCTGTGTGTGTGTGTGTGTGTGAGTGTGTGTGTGTGAGTGATGTCATCTCCCTCTGAGCAAGAGATCAACAATGAAGCTTTGAACCTCCAACTTCTTATGGACGCAACTAACACCTGGGCTTACTGTGTGTGTGTGTGTGTGTGTGTGTGTGTGTGTGTGTGTGTGTGTGTGTGTGTGTGTGTGTGTCGGTTACATAAAGCACTCAAAATTCTTCGGAGAGAGAGATGTCAAACGTCACACACACATACATACACACACACACACACACACACACACACACACACACACACACACACACTCTGGGGAATGATGATTCACAAAGTGAGTGATAAAAAAAGAGAGAGATCTGAAGAACTGCTCTCTCGCTTTCTGCGGAGAATAAGAGGAGATTGAGGAAAGGATGAATGAAGGGAGAGAGAGAAAGAGAGAGAGAGAGAGAGAGACAGAGAGAGAGAGAGAGAGACAGAGAGAGAGAGAGAGAGAGGGAGAGAGAGAGAGACAGACAGAGAGAGAGAGACAGACAGAGAGAGAGAGACAGAGAGAGAGAGAGAGAGAGGGGGAGAGAGAGAGACAGACAGAGAGAGGGAGAGAGAGAGGTCATGTTACTGTTCCCCTTAATGCTGTCAATGTTTTAATTGTTACTGTGAAAAAGATACTGTTGTTTTTGCAACACTGTATCTACAGTCATGCTAATAAAGCTACATTGGATTGAATTACATTTAATTGAGAGAGAAAGGGAGAGAGAGAGAGAGAGAGAGAGAGAGAGAGAGGGGGTGGAGAGAGAGAGAGAGAGAGGAAGATAGAGAGAGACTTAATGGCAATCCTTTGGTACCTATACAGTCATGCTAATAAAGCTACCTGAATTCAATTGAATTGAGAGAGAGAGAGAGACGGTGAGAGAGAGAGAGAGAGAGAGAGTGAGAGAGAGGGTGAGAGAGAGGGTGAGAGAGGTCATTCAACAGATAAATTAGCAGAAAAAGAACAGAGGACGAGAGGAAAGGAAAAGATGTGATGGAGCTGACAAGTGAAGACTGCCAATCGATGCCTGCCGAGATCACAGAGACAGGTGGAGCGTACCTGCTGTGAGTCATCGCTGTGTGTGTGTGTGTGTGTGTGTGATATGAAGCGTAGAGGGAAACCTGCTGTGCGTCACTGCCTTACATCCCTTTAAATGCTTTCTTCTCTTTCATCTCTCCGTGGGGAAAGAGAGACAGGGTTTCAACTTCAGGTCAAAAACTAAAGTTTCTCATCATTAAAGGTGCAGTAACGAGACTTTTAAACTCATAACTTTCTGTCATTTCTACTGAAACTGACCCTACGTTCCAGCAGAACTGCATGAAGCAAGTAATTAAAATAAATCCAGCTCCTCTGGCTCCACCTACAGCCAGGAGTGTGATTTACAAAAATCCACAGCTCCCTGTTCAGATGCACCAATCAGGGCCAGACTGTGTGTCAATCACCGCTCATGCATACACATTCATTCTCACTTGTGGGGGGAGGGGCTTAGGAGACCCTAAGACCCATGTCCCATGACATGATGCTCTTTGGATGCTTTTATATAGACCTTAGTGGTCCCCTAATACTGTATCTGAAGTTTCTTTTATATAGACCTTAGTGGTCCCCTAATACTGTATCTGAAGTCTCTTTTATATAGACCTTAGTGGTCCTCTAATACTGTATCTGAAGTCTCTTTTATATAGACCTTAGTGGTCCCCTAATACTATATCTGAAGTCTCTTTTATATAGACCTTAGTGGTCCCCTAATACTGTATCTGAAGTCTCTTTTTATAGACCTTAGTGGTCCCCTAATACTGTATCTGAAGTCTCTTTTATATAGACCTTAGTGGTCCCCTAATACTGTATCAGAAGTCTCTTTTATATAGACCTTAGTGGTCCCCTAATACTGTATCTGAAGTCTCTTTTATATAGACCTTAGTGGTCCCCTAATACTGTATCTGAAGTCTGCATATTTCCGTCCAAGCCCGACCCAGTTAAAATCTCATTTTTTCTCATACTAATGACACATGTACGTCTGTTTGTGTGGAAAGCTTTTATTAAGCAGCTGTAGCAAGGCATTCGGAAAATGATGTTGAAAATGTATCTTTTAAATTGACGAACATCATATGTGTAATTCATGTAATCAATTCAAACGGGATCAAAAAATTATTTGCCCAAGATAGGTCCCGTGGACTGGAAGTAGGCTCTCTACTAACTTTAATGGAAACCTATCGACTCTGCAGCCGTTCCACAGTTTGGTGGAAATTGAGGGTCAGGAAACGAAGGCGCTGCTGTGCTTTTTTTGGACGTTTTTTGGACGTGATATGGATGTCGAAGAATTTGAATGAATGAACTACAGTATCTCACAAATAGGGAGTACACCCCTCACATTGTAGTAAATATTTCATTATATCTTTTAATGGGAAAACACTGAAGAAATGACACTTTGCTACAATGTAAAGTATTAAGTGTCCAGCTTGTATAACAGTGTAAATGTGCTGTCCCCTCAAAATAACTCAACACACAGCCATTAATGTCTAAACCACTGGCAACTAAAGTCAGTCCACCCCTATGTTAAATTATCATTTAGGCAGACAGATTTTCATTTTTAAAGTTATTACAGTTATTTCATGGATCCAGGATACTATGCATAATGATAAAGTTCCCGTGGCCTTTGGAATTTTTTTTTGTTATACAAGATGTACACTTAATACTTGATATTGTGTAATTTCTTCAGTGTTGTCCCATTAAAAGATATAATGAAATATTTACTAAAATGTGAGGGGTGTACTCACTTTTGTGAGATACTGTATCTCCTCGCACTCACCATTTATGAAGAGAGGTTGGGGGTGTTTTTTGTGTTGTCTAAAGTCTGTTATGAGTTATTTTGTATTTGTGGTGTTTAGGCTGAGGTTATTGGCAGAGCCACACTCAGACAGATTCTGCACTTCCTGTCTGTAGGCGGACTCGTAAGTCCTACCTCAGTACTGTCATCTTGAAACTCTGTGATAGAGTTGGTGGGAAATGTTGGTAACAGTAGAGAGTATGTAGAGCAGGGGTCATCAACTACATTTTTCCAAGGGCCAGAATTTTTCTAAGCAGACACTTTGGGGGCCGGACTTTCAAATAAAGAAAATAAAATGTATTTATATCTAGTACGCCTATTCTTGTTTGAAATTTTCACTTTCTTTCTTACTGAATTAATGCTACATTTTTTTTTTTACATGCATTAGTGTGAGCAAACTCCTAAAAAACATGGAAACGCCATAATGACAACTGGCTCTTTAACTAGAAAAAGATCTCAGACTAGGAGGCAGTTCACTGAGGAGTGATGGTTAAAGTCTGTGATTATGGAAACATTATTGTAGTATGCAGCCTCCTGATTGGTGGAAAATGCTTGCAGAAAGAAACGACTGTTGTCAAGTAAACATGTCACTGTCAAAGATGCTGAAGGGAAAAGTTGACGTGGAAAAGCCAAAAGCCCAGCTTTAAGGATGAATGGACTGATAAGCAGGCTATGCACTCGTCATGTATGCCTCATTTGCAATGAAACGTTGTTGTTGCAAAATAATATAACCATCATCATCATCATCACTCGAACATAACGATCGCGTCATTCACGTGCAGTGATGCCACGTAACACGTTACTAGTAACGCGTTACTCTAATCTGAGCACTTTTTTCAGTAACGAGTAATCTAACGCGTTAGTATTTCCAAACCAGTAATCAGATTAAAGTTACTTATCCAAGTCACTGTGCGTTACTATTTTTGTCATTTTCCTTAGTAAAAATATATATTTTTGCTTTCTTCTTGCGTCTCGGGGAGTGAAGTCATGTATGCGACAAGTCACGTTTTCAGCATGAGGACAGTTCATGTTACCACGCAGCGACACAAACGTAAACAACAATGGAGGGAGGAGAGAGATGCGCGTTTTCTAGCCGGAAATACAGTCACTATTTTGAGAGTTTGTGTCAGCCAAAGACGGCAATATTAAGGTTGGTTGTACACTCTGTGCTGGTGGCGACTAGGCCTATGTCAAATCTGAAGAACCATTTGGAGTCGCAGCGCTGCAGTCAAACCTACAGAGCAAGTCCCAGCAGGTGGAGCGAAGCAGAGAGCAGGAGGTCCCCCACCACCCAAACAACTAAAGCTGGACTTCAGTGCAGAACCAGTAAGTGGGGGAGAGTTGATGGGGCAGTAGACCTATGTTGTAGCGGAAATGCTGCCCTTAAACACGGTTGACTGGCTCTCTTTCATGCCATAATAAACCAGATCTACTACTGGCAACGCTGAGCTGCCTCACCGTAAACCAGGCACGGCGCCAGGATTCCAGTTTTGGATGGGCCAGACCAAATCTGGGTGGGCCTTAAATTAAAAACGTTATCAAATCCCTGTTTAACCTAATAAAAATGACTGGCTAATATACTGTTATATATATTATATGTGCTTACATAATACAGATTGTAATAGCTTGAAGCTATTTATATGTTTTGCATTGTAAAAAGTTTCGGTGCAAAGGACGAACCTATCCACGATCGCTCTCCTTGGGTCTGACCAAAAGAAGAGTGCTTTGGACTCTCCATTACCACCATACCTGGCTGTTCTATAGCGCATCTCTCCTAACCTAAGGCCTATCGACTGTAAAAGTGGTCAGGAATCTAATATTTCCCCAAAAAATAGCTTAGTTCTGCTCGTATAACATGAGGCCGAATATTTCACAATTCTTTAACTGTTTTAAGTTTTCAACAATATACAAATCAACAACACTGCCCGACAGTTTCAATCAATACTCGGCCACAGAACGTGTTCATTGACAACGTCATCTGTCATGTAAAACAAGACTCAAGTTATTTCCTTACTTTAGTGTGATGATTCATGTTAAAAACATGTTTAACAAAAATAAATAAATCGCATTAATAGCCCTAAAGCATTATTGGCCATAACAAGAGAAAAACATGAGGGAACAACAACTTGACAACAGTAACAAGCTGTTATAGAAGTAGAACTGCGCCTGCAGCTCTGTAGCGGGTTATGAATTGATTATTTTAATCCATATATCTCATATAACGACATAATACAATACAGGCAGAGTAGCCACATACCTTACTGTTATCCTCTGGCGGTCCTACACAATTAAACTCAGCAGAAGAAGTGACCGGATACTTTAGCACTGGTTGAGTTGCGGGCTCATCCACGAAAGACCGATCGACAGGGCTATATCCATAGGGGCTATATCATCCACTCGCGAGGCAGAGGCAAAAGCATTAGCACCGGCACTGGTCGCGCTGGCCACGCTGGCCGCGCTAGCCGCGTTAGCATCCTGCGGTGTCCGAGACAAAGATGTGCCAGGCGTTGTAGATCTCAGCTCTCCTTCATCTCCTGGTTGCAGCGATGACTCTGAGACCGTTCATGCACGTTTAAGGTACCTAAACAACGACTGTTGCAACCTTGTCCTTTACTGGAAATGACACTCTCACACTCTCAGATCACTGGGAGCTAGCCTAGCCTAGCCTAGCCTAGCATACCTACAAGCTACATCCGATCCGAACCTCACTGTCTGCTGAACTTGTGCAGAAACATAAAAATAGACATGACCAGTTTATTTTAATTGTTTTTAAAAAACTAAACATTTAGACAATTTTAGCACAAATTCTGAGATTATTTTCCGATTTTTAATAATTCTTCACCAAATTATAATATATTAATTAATTAATGTTTTTTGAGGCAATGTTTTGGGTGGGCCTGTGGAAAAGTGGGTGGGCCTAGGCCCGTCAGGCCCACCCATAACGCCGTGCCTGCAGTAAACCGGTTGTCATTTTTATGTTGAGGCTGTAGGGGGGTTGTCGGCAGCTGCTGAATGTAACTAATAAAGTAACTTGTAATCTAGCTTTGTTACTTTTAAAATCAAGTAATCTGTAAAGTAACTAAACTACTTTTACAATCAAGTAATCTGTAAAGTAACGAAGTTACTTTTTCAAAGTGTTCACGTGCATATTAAGTAACCACATGTATCTGTTTTGGTCTCCATAGATTTACCACTCCAGCGTAGAGTTTGGTTTGTTCAGCCAACAGTGAGGTTTACAAGAATTTGTCCAAATTTCCAGATTCCTGGCAAACTAAGATAAACAGTTAGACTAAAAACCGACAGCTTTTGTTTTAGCTTGTTTGTATAAATTCGCTATTTGCAGAGTAGAGCTGTGTTAGCGTAAAACAGCGCAGTGGACTGAGCAGACAGAGCAGATTGAAATATCGCTTTCTACATGTTTATGTCTACACAGGTGAGTGCATTGATAAGTATTGACTTTCTACTCACGAAGGTTTAATTGTAGCCTATTTACAGAAAAGAGACCAGCGTGAGTTCATCTGCCCCAGCAGCCATTGGTAACTCTCTCTGTATCGTTCCCAGTCAGGTGCTGCGTGTCAAATTAACGCACACACATCTCGGCTGTGTGTGTTAAGCTCGGGCATCGATGTATAGTAATGCAGATACAGGGGGCTGGGTTTTAGCTCTAAATCACATGTGTCAAACTCGAGGCCCGAGGGCCAAATCCGGCCCCTCGCAGATTATGATCCAGCCCAAATATCAATTTAGGTTCACAATACATCTCGGCCCACCTAGTTTTAGTCACTTTTTCTGACATTTCTGTCACTTTTTCTGACATTTTTGTCACTTTTTCTGATGTTTTTTGTCACTTTTTTAAGAAATTTTTGTCATTTCTTTTTCGAAATTTGTGTCACTTTTTCCGACGTTTGTCACTTTTTAAAGAAATTTTTGTCATTTTTTTCGAAATTTTTGTCACTTATTCCAACGTTTTTGTCACTTTTTCCGACAGTTATGTCACATATTCCAACATTTTTGGGCACTTTTTCCAACATTTTTGTCACTTATTCCGACATTTTTGTCACTGTCAATAAACTAAACATTTCTGGCCCTTGATTTGATTCTTATTTTCCAGCGTGGCCCTCTGGGAAAATGAGTTTGACACCCCTGTTCTAAATGCTTGAAATGATAAATAACAGAATGCATTTTTTCCTCTTTACATTTTGTGAATTCATGATTATTCTGCGGGCCAGACTAAAGGGAGTTAATACTGAGTTAAGCCCCGTTGAGACAGTATTCATGTTTATTCACTGAGATCTCTAATGTAACAGTACACATAGCATCAGATGTATATAACGTTTGGACACATTTTGGGGTTTTCATACTACTCTCTACTGCTGTCTCTCTACATACTACTCTCTACTGCTGTCTCTCTACATACTACTCTCTACTGTTGTCTCTCTACATACTACTCTCTACATACTACTCTCTACTGCTGTCTCTCTACATACTACTCTCTACTGTTGTCTCTCTACATACTACTCTCTACTGTTGTCTCTCTACATACTACTCTCTACTGCTGTCTCTCTACATACTACTCTCTACTGTTGTCTCTCTACATACTACTCTCTACTGTTGTCTCTCTACATACTACTCTCTACATACTACTCTCTACTGCTGTCTCTCTACATACTACTCTCTACTGTTGTCTCTCTACATACTACTCTCTACTGTTGTCTCTCTACATACTACTCTCTACTGCTGTCTCTCTACATACTACTCTCTACTGCTGTCTCTCTACATACTACTCTCTACTGCTGTCTCTCTACATACTCTGTACTGTTGTCTCTCTACATACTACTCTCTACATACTACTCTCTACTGCTGTCTCTCTACATACTACTCTCTACTGTTGTCTCTCTACATACTACTCTCTACTGTTGTCTCTCTACATACTACTCTCTACTGCTGTCTCTCTACATACTACTCTCTACTGCTGTCTCTCTACATACTACTCTCTACTGATGTCTCTCCACATACTACTCTCTACTGTTGTCTCTCTACATACTACTCTCTACTGCTGTCTCTCTACATACTACTCTCTACTGCTGTCTCTCTACATACTACTCTCTACTGTTGTCTCTCTACATACTACTCTCTACTGTTGTCTCTCTACATACTACTCTCTACATACTACTCTCTACTGTTGTCTCTCTACATACTACTCTCTACTGTTGTCTCTCTACATACTACTCTCTACTGCTGTCTCTCTACATACTACTCTCTACTGTTGTCTCTCTACATACAACTCTCTACTGCTGTCTCTCTACATACTACTCTCTACTGTTGTCTCTCTACATACTACTCTCTACTGCTGTCTCTCTACATACTACACTCTATTTTCAGACTTTGGGGTGAGAACGAGTTGGGTATGGTTGGTGCTGCTGGATAACAAACAGGAGACCCTTTTTTCAGCCTGAGAGGCTTCTTTACAGCTTCATTTTCAGGGAGTTTTTGTGTTTGTGTATTCACACAGTCTGAGTGCCCAGCTGTGAATCGGCATCACGATTTCCTGACGGCCTGTCTTTTCCCATAATCCCTCCTGCCCCCCCCACACACACACACACACACACACACACACCATTCCCTGTCATGTTTGGACAGATTGCATACGGTGGTTTGGCCTCTATGTGCACCGTGGTCGGGAGGTTTCTCAACACTTATTGCTCTGCAGCGTTTCCTGAGAACTGCGTCAGCGCTGAGATACGTTACACAGCAGATATCTGCTACTGGAGTACACATGGAACTGAGTACATGTGTACTACAGTACTGTAATTCAGTACCAGATGTTGAGGTACTTGTACGTTACTTGAGTCTTTTCTTTTTCATGTCACTTTCTGCTTTTAATCTGCTACATTTCAGAGAGAAATATTGTACTTTTTACTCCAGTAATACACTCGCACACACACACACACGTATACACACACACACACATAACACACGTATACACACACACACGCACGCATGCACACACACGCATACAGAAACACGCACACATACACACAAAGACAGAGACAGACACACACACAAAGGCACACACAGAAACACACACAGAAACACGCCACACACACAAACACACACAGAAACACGCACACACATACACACACACAGACACATACACACACATACACACACAGAAACACGCACACACATACACACAAACCAACACAGAAACAAGCACACACATATACACACACAAACACATACAAACACACGCATACATACACACACACACACACAGACAGACACATGCAAACACACACACACACACATACACACACACAAACACGTACACATACACACACAGAAACATGCACACACATACACACAAACCAACACAGAAACAAGCACACACATATACACACACAAACACATACAAACACACGCATACATACACACACACACACAAACACATACAAACACACGCATACACAAGCATACACACACACATACAGACAGACACACGCAAACACACACACACACACACACACACATACATACACACACATACACACACGCAATCACACACACACACACACACATACATACACACACATACACACACGCAAACACACACACACACACACATACATACACACACACACACACACACACACACACACACACAGACAGACAGACAGACACACGCAACCACAAACACACACAGACACAAGCATACACACATACTTTGTGCTGCACCCTGACAATTTAGTCATGTTTTTAAAGGTTTTTGTCGCTTTTTTTTATATCTTTTTCCATTTTTTGTTGATTTTTTGGCGCTTTTTGAGATGTTTATGCTGCTTTGAAAAGAGACTAACTTCTACCAAAGTGACTTTCTGTGAAGATATTTTAACTATAACTCTGATGAGACTGAATGTGTACTTCCAGAGAGCTGGGTAAGATCGCTTTCACATAAACAATGATACTGCAAAAAGAAGCTGATTCATGTCACAACTCCATGTCCATAAAAAGGCAGAAGCTGCAGCTGTGGAGGAAGTTATTCACATACAGGAATCAGTGATGAATTCACTCTTTCATCTGTAATTAATGATACATGGGGGGGGGGGTCCCCAGCCCTGAATGTTTCCTCCGAAGGGTTCAGATCTCAAACTATTTCGAGAGGTCCTCGAACATGTCTGCATGGATTTAAAAGAGTGACCAAAAAGGCAACAACAAACGTGATAAAGAGACAAAAATGTTCAAAAAAAATTAAAATAAATAGAGAGACAAAAACTCAAATACAGCGAAAAAAACTTTAAAAAAGACCCCTCGACATCAAATGGTGACAAATGTCAGAAAAGGTATGAGAAATGTAATGAGAAATTGTTAAAAAAAAACCTTTTAAAACATTCGTAAAGACCTCCGAATGTTTGATGGTTTTAAAATAACTTTGCGACTTTTCCCTCCAAGGCTGTAACTTTGGGTTCAACATTTTGGGGGGGGGGTTGAGATGTCCAACTCTCTTGGGAGGTCCCCAGACATTACAGTTTTTTTCCGATTGCTAAACGACAGTGGGCACAACTGAAGCCCATGGGCAAAACTCTAACTACAGTCTGCACTACCAACAGTCACCTGAGCTAAACAGTTCACATCAGCTGCAAAACTCATTCACAGCAACACAACTCTTCACACACGTCTCAAAACAGGCTCAGTGCAGCCAAACACTATACACAAGCCTCACTGAGATAACACACACACACACACACACACACACACACACACACACACACACACACACACACACACACACTGTCACTCAGAACACACTGAGGGTAAAAACACTAGCATCAAACACCAATACAGAAAACCTTTCATCTTTACAGTTTGAACAATTTGAGTGACTTCACACTACTCAATAGTTTCTTAAAAGAATGGATATAGATTTTATAATATAATAATTTTACATAAGGTAAACAAGAAGGAATGAAAAGCAGCAGTTTGCTTGAATATAGTATTTTGTCTCTAGTAATTTATGGAATTACTGGGGTAAAAAACTAAAGGTACATAGGTAACAGTACCAAAGAATAGTGTGACTAATCCTGCCTCTCTCCAGCATCATGTGGCAAGTTTTCTTCATCACATTGGTCTGCATCATCTCTAAATAAAAATGAATGTGGTGTTTCTATTGCTTTCACCGCCATTACTTTCTGAAAAACAGTAAGAACACAGTTTTACTATAGTAAAGATATAGTGTTTTTCACTTTTTTTATAGCTGTGTACATAACCTCAGACATCTTACCTGGACATATTGGTATCTTTGCTCTTTTACCTGTTTCTCTCTAACGGTACAGTGTATAATTGTTTCATTCTTATTTGGTGTTTGTATACAAAAAAAGGCTTTCTGAGCTTTCTCTATATAAATACCATATATGTTCACTAACTAGTCTAAAATAAGACACCTGCTTAGGCTTTCAGCTAAAATTGCAATCAGCAGTGTTTGATAGACACCAGACTGAAATCTATTCTGTTTTGAATGTGTGGTTAACAGTTTTGACAGCAGTGTGTTAGCATTTGAACAAAGTGCTGTAAATCTACAGTGTTGTGCATGTTGTGGTTAAAGTCATGGGATAAGTGTGTAGAGTTTTGAAAACTGTGTTCAAGCAATGAGAAACGAACTAGAGTTTGGTCCACATGAACTGCTGCTGTGCAGACTGGAGTTTGAGTTTTGCACATGTGACTCCAGTTGTGCCCACTGTCGTTTAGCAATCGAAAAAAACTGTAAAAAAAGTGACAAAAACATCAAAACAAACTCGAAAAAGAGATACAAAAACTAAAATACATTGAAAAAACCTTGAAAAAAAAAAAAAAAAACTCAATGGCAGAAAATGCACGAAAAACGTGTCGAAAAAACGTGTCGAAAAAACATGAAAAAAACTTGAAAAAAACTTGAAAAAAACTTGAAAAAAACTTGAAAAAAAACTTGAAAAAAAATTGAAAAAAACTTGAAAAAAACTTGAAAAAAAAATTGGAAAAAAAATTGAAAAAAAAATTGAAACAAACGTGAAAAAAATAGACAAAAAGTGACAACAACAAATCTTGAAAAATTCAACGCAAACTCGAAAAAGCAGAGACAAAAACTTGAATACAGCGAAAAAAACCTGGAAAGAAATACCTTCGACATCAAAAGTCGACAAATGTCAGAAGAGGTATGAAAAAGCGTGTAGAAAAATCATCAAAAAACATTCGGAAAAAGCCCAGAATGGATTACTGTCGCCAAAAGCATCGGAAGAAGGGCCAAAAACTCAGCTAAAAGCTACAAAAACATATAGAACTTTTTTTTTGTCACTTTGTTAAGATTTCAGCTTTTTCTGCCGTCTTTTTCGTATGTTTTTTTTAAAGATTTTTTGTCTGAATTATTCCTGAGTCGGACGTCTGGAACGAGGATGTTAAATCTCTCCGTTTGTTCAAAAAGTCAAATTCAGAAAGTTTCTAAAGCGAGGGACAAAGTTACCAGGATGTAGCATCACACACACACACACACACACTGAGACAGACACACACACACACACACACTGAGACAGACACACACACACACACACACACACACTGAGACAGACACACACACACACACACACTGAGACAGACACACACACACACACACACACACACACACACACTGAGACAGACACACACACACACACACTGAGACACATACACACACACACACACACACACACTGAGACACACACACACACACACACACACACTGAGACAGACACACAGACACAGAAACACACACATAGACATACATAGACACACAAACAGACACACACACTCACACACACACACTCACACACACACAGACACACACACACTCCCATTACTGTCTGTGTGTCCACTGGGCTTTCCCCTGATCTGTTGAGCTGTGCGTGTGACTCAGCAGCTAGTGAAGAAGCTGGCCTGAGCTCTGAGCTCTATGTGTTTGACCTGTGGGGGGTAAAGGTTATCAGCCCCCCCAGTCTCCAGTAAACACTACACACTGTACGTACACACCGCTGCCAACATGAGCTG
>CM046808.1:28372431-28374931 GCA_025617405.1 Perca schrenkii | reverse complement strand
GGTCTAAAGTGTGTTTTTGATGTCTAAACTTTATTCACTTTTAACACTTTAACTACATTTTCTTTTGATGATACTTACAGACATTTACTGAAGTAATATTTTCACTGCAGGACTTTAATTTGTAACAGAGTATTTTAACAGTGCGGTATTAGTGCTTTTACTGCAATAAAAGGATCCGAGTACTTCTTTTCTTTCAGTCCAAACACAGACCGTGCTGGGCGAGCGGTTCTGGGCGGAGCAGGCGGGGGGGCCAGAAATCATCTTTTAAGAGTTGTTGAGACATGGGTTTGTAAAGATCAGTCTTGTGTAAATGGAGGGAGGATTACAGCGAGAGGGAGAGAGAGGGATGAGCTGTGAGGAGAAGACTTGCAGAGCGGAGACAGACTCCAGGAAACAGACCGAGTGGAAATGAGCTGCTGTTGTTTCTACCTGCTCGGTCCACGTTGTGAAAATATACAAAAATATCAGAGAAAGCTTCAAAAAGGATACAAAAAAGGAGCTAGAAGAACATAAAAACAAATGTGGACTTTCCTAAAAAACAACTTCCAATAAGAAAAATGTCCAAAAAGCGAAAATCTCAAAAAAAATTGAAAAAGAATTGTAAAAAATGTAGAAAAAAGTGACATCGTGGTCTTTCTCAATCTCCCAAAACCTCAACCTTCGTGGCCGCCAAAAGTTGACCAGGCACAGATTACGACAATACGAAATGTAAAGACCCAAATATATAATTTTGAATCATGTTTTAGGGGTTAATTTTAGTTAAAATATTCCAGACACAAAACACAGACATTTCTTACAGTGTACGAGTTCGCCTCAGTGTTCAGATCGATTTCCTTCAGCTGTGTGTGTATGTGTGTACATATTTCTGTTGTGGGCACAACAAACACAGACACACAAACACAGACACTCACACACAGACACACACAGACACACAGACGCACACAGACACACAGACACACACACACAGACACATAGACGTAGACACACACACACACACACACAGACGTAGACACACACACACACAAACTCACACACACACACACACACACACACATATAGACACACAGACACACACACACACACACACATAGACACACACACACACCCACACACGCACACAGACACACATAAACACACACACAGACACACAAACACATAAACACACACAGACACACACACACACAGACACAGACACACACAGACACACACACCCCAAAGATGAACCCTAAATTAACCCTTGTTTCTATAATTTAAGAAAATAGAGTTGTGCGCTGCGTTCAAGTATTAACTATTAATCTAGAAACATGTTGCAGTGACATCAGAGAGAGACGACAGAGACTAGAAACTGTGTAACTATTAATCTGGAAACATGTTGCAGTGACATCACAGAGAGAGACGACAGAGACTAGAAACTGTGTAACTATTAATCTGGAAACATGTTGCAGTGACATCACAGAGAGATGACAGAGACTAGAAACTGTGTAACTATTAATCTGGAAACATGTTGCAGTGACATCACAGAGAGATGACAGAGACTAGAAACTGTGTAACTATTAATCTGGAAACATGTTGCAGTGACATCTGAGAGAGACGACAGAGACTAGAAACTGTGTAACTATTAATCTAGAAACATGTTGCAGTGACTACAGAGAGAGACGACAGAGACTAGAAACTGTGTAACTATTAATCTGGAAACATGTTGCAGTGACTACAGAGAGAGACGACAGAGACTAGAAACTGTGTAACTATTAATCTAGAAACATGTTGCAGTGACTACAGAGAGAGACGACAGAGACTAGAAACTGTGTAACTATTAATCTAGAAACATGTTGCAGTGACATCACAGAGAGACGACAGAGACTAGAAACTGTGTAACTATTAATCTAGAAACATGTTGCAGTGACATCAGAGAGAGACGACAGAGACTAGAAACTGTGTAACTATTAATCTGGAACATGTTGCAGTGACATCAGAGAGAGACGACAGAGACTAGAAACTGTGTAACTATTAATCTAGAAACATGTTGCAGTGACATCAGAGAGAGACGACAGAGACTAGAAACTGTGTAACTATTAATCTAGAAACATGTTGCAGTGACATCAGAGAGAGACGACAGAGACTAGAAACTGTGTAACTATTAATCTAGAAACATGTTGCAGTGACATCAGAGAGAGACGACAGAGACTAGAAACTGTGTAACTATTAATCTAGAAACATGTTGCAGTGACATCAGAGAGAGACGACAGAGACTAGAAACTGTGTAACTATTAATCTAGAAACATGTTGCAGTGACATCAGAGAGAGACGACAGAGACTAGAAACTGTGTAACTATTAATCTAGAAACATGTTGCAGTGACATCAGAGAGAGACGACAGAGACTAGAAACTGTGTAACTATTAATCTAGAAACATGTTGCAGTGACATCAGAGAGAGACGACAGAGACTAGAAACTGTGTAACTATTAATCTAGAAACATGTTGCAGTGACATCAGAGAGAGA
>CM046808.1:28347431-28364931 GCA_025617405.1 Perca schrenkii | reverse complement strand
TGAGCTTCATGAGGTAGTCACCTGAAATGGTTTTACCTTCACAGGTGTGCTTTGTCAGGGTTCATTAGTGGAATTATTTCCCTTATTAATAAAAAAGCAAAGGGTGGCTACTTTGAAGAATCTAAAATATAAGACATGTTTTCAGTTATTTCACACTTTTTTGTTAAGTACATAATTCCATATGTGTTCATTCATAGTTTTGATGCCTTCAGTGAGAATCTACAATGTAAATAGTCATGAAAATAAAAAGGAAACGCATTGAATGAGAAGGTGTGTCCAAACTTTTGGCCTGTACTGTATGTGGTTTTCCTGTGTGCCTTTTTGTCGGGTTTTTTTCAGCGTTTTTGTCACAATCTAGAAACTGTCTCAGGAGAAAGTTTCTTCTCTCTCTTCTCTCCTGCTGACTTGCAGCTTTCAAACGAAGACTTACTCTTCATCCGTGTCTTTGTGACGCGTCACCGTAAATCCTGTCTGCTCTGGTTGGAACCATTAACTGGCTCCAAAACCTCCGACCACTGCTGCCGAGTCAGCAGTGTGTGTGTGTGTGTGTGTGTGTGAGGTCATGTTGGAGATGCTAACATAATGATGTGAAGTGTGTGTGTGTGTAGAGGACTGTAGCTCAGATGTGACCACACTCACCGTGTGTCTTTTTTTGTCAGCCTAAAACACACATATACACACACACTAGACACACACACTAGACACACACACACACACACACACACATACACACACACACACACACACACACACACACACACACAGACACACAGAGACAGACACACACACACACACACAGACAGACACACACATGCACTGATTTATGACAGGCGTTAAACTGTTGACTTGAAATATGTTTTAGCGAATCAGAGACCAGGATGTTTTCACACACACACACACACACACACACACACACACACACACACACACACACACACACACACACACACACGTAAGTGATGAGTAATTATTGTACATAATTGTCCAAGAAGACAGTGTGAGACCAGTGTTAACACTCAGAGGGAGGAAGTATATAGTTTGAAGGACTACCTGTGGTGCATTGTGGGTGCTGTAGTATGACATCATGATGCTGTGCTTGTCCTGACCCTATATGTGTCTTTGTGTCTGTCTCAGGGTACTCTCCCGGCACCTTTAGACCATTGAAAACACCGTTTAGATCATTGAAAACACACTTTAGACCATCTGAAACACAGTTTAGTCCATCGAAAACACCGTTTGGACCATCGAAAACACACTTTAGACCATCAAAAATATAGTTAAGTCCATCGAAAACATAGTTTAGACCATCGAAAACATAGTTTAGACCATCGAAAACACACTTTAGACCATCGAAAACACACCACATTTTAAAATTCCTAATGAGAGTTGGAATGAGGTTGTCCTGGCCCTAGACTATGACATCATGATGCTGTACTTGTCCTGACCCTATACGTGTCTTTGTGTCTGTCTCATCCTGACCCTATACGTGTCTTTGTGTCTGTCTCATCCTGACCCTATACGTGTCTTTGTGTCTATCTCATCCTGACCCTATACGTGTCTTTGTGTCTGTCTCATCCTGACCCTATACGTGTCTTTATGTCTGTCTCATTCCTGACCCTATACGTGTCTTTCTGTCTATCTCATCCTGACCCTATACGTGTCTTTGTGTCTGTCTCATCCTGACCCTATACGTGTCTTTGTGTCTATCTCATCCTGACCCTATACGTGTCTTTGTGTCTATCTCATCCTGACCCTATACGTGTCTTTGTGTCTGTCTCATCCTGACCCTATATGTGTCTTTGTGTCTGTCTCATCCTGACCCTATACTTGTCTTTGTGTCTGTCTCATCCTGACCCTATACGTGTCTTTGTGTCTGTCTCATCCTGACCCTATACGTGTCTTTGTGTCTGTCTCATCCTGACCCTATACGTGTCTTTGTGTCTGTCTCATCCTGACCCTATATGTGTCTTTGTGTCTGTCTCATCCTGACCCTATATGTGTCTTTGTGTCTGTCTCAGGGGACTCTCCCGGCTCAGTCCACTTCGTGCTCTCTAAAGAAGGAGGCGACCTGTCTCTGGTGGAGCAGGCCAACGTCTGGCTCTTCCTTCGCCTCGCCAAGACCAATCGCAGCCGAGCCAAAGTCACCATCAGCCTCTTCCAGCAGCAGCGGGGGGGTGGCGGGGGGGGCCGGTCCTCTCCGCGGGACGTCCCGCTGTCGGAGAAGACCGTGGACACTCGACGCAGCGGCTGGCACACCTTCCCCGTCTCCGCGGCGGTCCAGGCGCTACTACAGGTGGGACAATACATCATCCATACAAGGACCACACCTGGTCTGATTTAGACTGGGAACTAGGTCTGATTTAGACTGGGAACTAGGTCTGATTTAGACTGTGAACTGGGTCTGATTTAGACTGTGAACTAGGTCTGATTTAGACTGTGAACTAGGTCTGATTTAGACTGGGAACTAGGTCTGATTTAGACTGGGAACTAGGTCTGATTTAGACTGTGAACTGGGTCTGATTTAGACTGTGAACTAGGTCTGATTTAGACTGTGAACTGGGTCTGATTTAGACTGTGAACTAGGTCTGATTTAGACTGGGAACTAGGTCTGATTTAGACTGTGAACTGGGTCTGATTTAGACTGTGAACTAGGTCTGATTTAGACTGTGAACTAGGTCTGATTTAGACTGTGAACTGGGTCTGATTTAGACTGTGAACTAGGTCTGATTTAGACTGTGAACTATGTGTGATTTAGACTGTGAACTGGGTCAGATTTAGACTGTGAACTAGGTCTGATTTAGACTGTGAACTGGGTCTGATTTAGACTGTGAACTAGGTCTGATTTAGACTGTGAACTGGGTCTGATTTAGACTGTGAACTAGGTCAGATTTAGACTGTGAACTGGGTCTGATTTAGACTGTGAACTAGGTCTGATTTAGACTGTGAACTGGGTCTGATTTAGACTGTGAACTGGGTCTGATTTAGACTGTGAACTAGGTCAGATTTAGACTGTGAACTAGGCCTGATTTAGACTGTGAACTAGGTCTGATTTAGACTGTGAACTGGGTCTGATTTAGACTGTGAACTAGGTCTGATTTAGACTGTGAACTAGGTCTGATTTAGACTGTGAACTGGGTCTGATTTAGACTGTGAACTAGGTCTGATTTAGACTGTGAACTGGGTCTGATTTAGACTCTGAACTAGGTCTGATTTAGACTGTGAACTAGGTCAGATTTAGACTCTGAACTGGGTCTGATTTAGACTGTGAACTAGATCTGATTTAGACTGTGAACTGGGTCTGATTTAGACTGTGAACTAGGTCTGATTTAGACTGTGAACTGGGTCTGATTTAGACTGTGAACTAGGTCTGATTTAGACTGTGAACTAGGTCTGATTTAGACTGTGAACTGGGACTGATTTAGACTGTGAACTAGGTCTGATTTAGACTGTGAACTAGGTCTGATTTAGACTGTGAACTGGGACTGATTTAGACTGTAGTTCACAGTCTAAAAGGAGCCTAACTAGTAACTAGTAGAACTGGGTGATTTGTTTCCCTAAAAAAAATCTTCTTTTTTATAAAAAACTTGATTTACGATTCGATTTGATTTCCATTTAAAACAAAATAACTGCGAACTGTAAATATATTGTAAAAATATATTTATTTTATTTAATTAAAGTGCATCAACATAAACAAAATTGCAAAGGCAAACCCTTTCTCTAAGTGAAAAGTCACTGTGCAGTGTGCAACAAAGATTGTTAAACATCCAAATTATTTATACTGTGTTTGGATTGAAAAATATCTAAAAAATCTTTTGAAAATATGGGTCGATTTGACCTACCAACTCGATTTTCAGATCAAATCGATTTCCCCAGCCCTACTAACTAACTAAGATTCATGCATGCTATAAGGTAAACTTCAAGTATGCTAGCGCTGATGCAAGTTGGCTAATGTTGTAGCATGATACCAAAGATTTAACAGTATATAATAAAGCTGCCTTGCCTTACCACTGATGCTAACTAAGCAAACAGCTAGCTAGCAAGGAGCCTATGTGCTTACTACAACTTAGCTTGCAGTCCACCAGCAGACTTTAGCTCTGGTTACTGGTTACTCAGCTGATGCTAGTTGGCTAATGTTGTAGCATGATACCAAAGCTTTAACTGTATAAATAAAGCTGCCTTGCCTTGCCTTGCAGAGCTCCGACAGCTCCACGCTGAGCCTGCGGGCGTCCTGCCCGCTGTGTGCCGATGCCGGGGCCACGCTGGTCCTGGTCTCCGGCGGCTCCAGCCAGCGGGACCAGTCCCACCGGCCGTTCCTCATGGCCGTGGTGCGCCCCGAGGACAGCGGCGAGGCCCGGCGCCGGAGGAAGCGCGGCCTGGAGTGCGACGGGAAGGTTCGAGTCTGCTGCAAGCGGCAGTTCTATGTCAACTTCAAGGACATCGGCTGGAACGACTGGATCATCGCGCCGCCGGGGTACCACGCCAACTACTGCGAGGGCGAGTGCCCGTCCCACGTGGCGAGCATCACGGGCTCCACGCTGTCCTTCCACTCCACGGTCATCAGCCACTACCGGATGCGCGGCTACAGCCCGTTCCAGAGCCTGAGGTCGTGCTGCGTGCCCACACGGCTACGGGCCATGTCCATGCTGTACTACAACGAGGAGCAGAAGATCATCAAGAAGGACATCCAGAACATGATCGTGGAGGAGTGCGGCTGCTCGTAGAAAACACAACAACAACAACAACAACACAGACACCCTGATACTGAACCCAGTATCGGTCCGGAGAGAGAGAACTGGACTGGAGGGGAACCAGAGAACCAGAGAGAGAGAGAGAGAGAGAGAGAGAGAGAGAGAGAGAGAGAGAGGGATTCAGCCTTCACACGCATTTTCTAAAGATTATTTTTTGGGGCTTTTCAGGCCTTTATTTCCACATGAAAGGGGGGAGAGAGAGAGAAAGGGGGGAATGACATGCAGCAATTGGCCGCAGGTCAGAGTTGAACCTGCGGCCGCTGCGTTGAGGACTGAACCCTCTCTCTATATATATATATGTATACACATGTGCACCTGCTCTACCAACTGAGCTAACCCCCCGGGCTACAATTCACACGAATGTTCTGCAGGAATTGATTTTTCTAGCAGAATCTGGAGAGAGAGAGACAGAGAGAGAAAGAGAGAGATAGACAGACAGACAAACAGAGAGAGAGAGAGAGACAGACAGAGAGAGAGAGATCAACAGGTGACTGTGAACTTTGTCACTCTATCTTCAGCGTTTTTCGGTTCTTCAGCTCCATCCCTCCATCTCTCCGTCAGCAGAATCCAGAGAGAGAGAGAGAGGAGAGAGATGGAAGAGAGAGAGAGAGGAGTCAGAGAGAGAGCAACAGGTGACTTTTATCTGTAGTTTAATCTTCAGCGTTTTCGGTTCCTCATCTCTCTCTCCATCCCTCTCTCCGTCTCTCTGGGACTATCACCTCTCCTCTCCTCACTCCTCCAGCAGAACTCCCAGAGAGTCTCTACGGCCCACGCGGGGAAAAGAAAAGATGAAAAGATAGTAAAAAAAAGAGAAGAATATCTAATATATTTTTGTTACAAAAGGAGGGAGCGAGGCTTATTTATGCGTCGAGATGCTCGAGCTCCTCTCGGCGAGACGAGGAGCCTGAAAAACTACTAACAAAAAAAATATCTCAAAACTATGCAACTTGTTTCACGTATTACTTCACGTATTATTTCACGTATTACTTCACGTATTTTACTTTTTATTTTTATTTCAAAATGTACGAGAAGAAAATATTCTTTTGTGTTGATATTTGGAAGTCTAAATCTGTGTGTGTGTGTGTGTGTGTGTGTGTGTGTCTCTGTGTGTCTATGTATGTGTGTGTGTGTGTGTCTCTGTGTGTGTGTGTCTGTGTGTCTGTTTGTCTCTGTCTCTGTGTGTGTGTTTGTCTCTGTGTGTCTGTGTGTGTGTGTGTGTGTGTGTGTGTGTTTGTGCATGCATGTGTGTGTGTGTGTGTTTGTGTGTGTGTGTGTGTCGAGAGATACTTGAAAGAAACAAGTTGGCCGGCTGCTGGAACCAAACATTCTTTATGCTATAATTATTATTATTATTATTATTATAATTAATATTATTATTGTTATTGTCAGTAAGTAAGAATATTAATAATATTATTGTTGATTGTTGTTGATAATATTTTTTTTGTCTGGCTGCATTTGTGTTATTTTTTTTTTTTAAAGAAACGTTAAAAACGTTGTCATTGTTTGCACTATAGCAGAGCCACTCGGTGCTCAGTTTAGCTGAAGAGACGCTCAGACAGTTCACGTGTCAAACACTCAAAACTAAGTCTCTAAACGCTCCTAAACTACAGTCTGGTATCGCCACTCTCCGTGTTATTTTCTGATATGTGTTACTGGGTCACTTAGTTGTGTCAAAAATGTATTTCCAGCATGAATTTCTAATCTTCCTGCCTTGAAATGTCTGTTTGAAATCCATGAAACTGCCCTAAAACTCCCGTATTGGCTCCAAAATACCCATATTGAGCAGTGGTGTAATGTAACTAAGTACTATGTACTCCAGTACTTGTACTTAAGTACCAAATGTTGAGGTACTTGTACTTTACTTGAGTCTTTTCTTTTCCTGCCACTTTCTACTTCTACTTCACTACATTTCAGAGAGAAATTTGTGACTTTTTACTCCACTACATTCATCTGTTCCAGCTTTAGTTACTAGTTACTTTAGTTACTCCGCTGGGGCGAATAAAAAAGCACTTAGAAGAAGAAACATGTACATTTGGCTCATTTTTTTTGGATAAACTTTTCAAGCTAAGAGACAAAACTCACTCCTACGAATGGCCGTTTAACGATGGTCGCTAAATATTCAGCGACAGCTAGCGGACGGCTAAAAACAGACGAAAAGCACAAGAACAAACCCCTTAAAACCACATGTATATCTTTGTCTCTGGTGGATGTTTACAGCGTGCTAGCATTAGCAACGAGTTTGCAGGTTGTTGATGGTTTTCAACATGATGCACTAAGAACAAAAGCACACTTTATGAAGTAGTATCACAGCTTTAAACGGCTTTCTTCACAGAGGCTCTGTTAGCGAATAACTTTCATGCATGTTTTGGAATTTTTTGATCTGTTATGGATGTGACGCACACACACACACACACACTCACAGGACTTTCACCCAGGAGACCGTGGTTCATGTCCCGTTTGAAAAGAAAAGGAAAGAGTTTTTGTAACTTTAGGGGACAATCGGAGCTCAGTCACATTCTGAGTCACGTGGTAACCTTCAGGAGGGGAAGTCACGTCTGATTTGAACCCAAACAACCATGTTTTTATCAACTTAACTCAGTAGTTTTGGGGTCTAAACCCTAACCAAACTTACTTAAACCTTAACGATGTGTGTAAAACGACCGTTACCTTCTCTGGTTTAGATATGACGGAAAAACTCTCAAGTGGGTGGGGTGGGAGGAACGAACGGCAGATATCCTCGTATGGATATCAGGTTTAATCAAGTCAAACTGAGGTTTAATCAAGTCAAACTGAAGTTTAACGTGTCTTTTCACATGCACAACAACTTAAACCTGCACAGAGCCTCAGTGAATGATTTATTGTAGCATTCACATAGAAACAAAGAGGTAACAGTGTGTTCCCAGAGTTCCCATTTCAGTTCACTTTCGAGGAGAAAAGATAATAGATTTTGGATTCTAGTTTGCTTTAGAACACCAAAGAGTCGAGCGTGTGCACTTGTTTTTGAGAATACTGTTGAAGTAACATTCAATGATGCTGAAAAAGAAGAAAATAATGTTAATTTACAACCTGATTCGTGTTCATTTTGTGTGATGAAAAAAAAACCCAGAGAAATCACTGAAGTTCCAACACATTCTCACTCCCATCTCGTAAAATACAGGCGCTTGGTCAGCTGCCTTTGTTGTTGTTATTGACGCTAAAAGTCACCTGTAGCGTAATATAACGCGCTTTAACTAAACGCGCTTGGTCGGGACTATTCAAGTCAAGTCAAGTCAGCTTTATTTGTCAGTTTCTTCACATCTACTAGACATGCAGAGGAATCGAAAGTTCGTTTCTCACCATCCCACGGTGAAGAAGAAAAACGCACAACAGATAAGACAAGACATTCCTACCACAAGAGTAAAAAACAGACTTTTCCCAACACTAAAACAGTAAACGGCAGCAATATCACAAGACAAGATCACAAGAATGTCACAAGCAGCAAAAAGTTTTTATATGATGTGGTGTGGTGAGCAAAAAGATGTTCAAAAATACAACAGTGCACTGTCCAAAACGTCCGTATTTTAGAAGTTCGGAGTGAGAACCGGTTGGAAATTTACAAGTCAGTATTCAAAAAGTTTGTAAAAAAACTATCCAGCGTCTTTAAAGTTGAACTTCTGCTTCATGAAGAGCGTTTTATTTCATATATTTATGCTTTAGAGTTCTTGTTTCAGATTCAGTTATTTTATATTTTTGGTTATTTTCTAAAAGAATTGTTTGAGTTGTGATGTTTTTTTAATTCCCTTTCCTTTTCCTCTCTCTCTCTCTCTCTCTCTCTCTCTCTCTCTCTCTCTCTCTCTCTCTCTCTCACACTTCACATAAACAACTCCAGTTCCCACAATGCTTTACTCTTTCATTTGATCTCATCATAAACTGAAAAAAAGACAATCCACAGTCGCCTTGTTCTGTTTTTTTTGGGAGAAATCAAAAGTCGTCCAATCAGATTTATGAGTGTTTTCTGTGTCGTGTGTGTTTATATGAGTATTGTCGAACCTGTTCACCAAAAGTTTATTAAGAGTATCGGTCCCTGTTTGCTTGATGAAGTCACACGTGTTACTTTTTTTTATTTCCTCTTTTTGGTTATTGTATTATTATTTTTTTTTGGAAAAGAGTGGACTTTTCTGGACTTTTTGGGACTAACTCATAGTCCGTGCTATGTGTGTGGACGTGGATGCAAAACGAAATGTCAGTGCATAAAAAAAAAGGAGCAAAAAGTTGAACAAAAAAGAATACACACACACATACACACACACACACACACATAAACACGCACACACACACATACATATACACACACACATATATACACACATACACACATATATATACACACACACACACATTTAAAAGACGATGTAATTGTTCAGATTTTGCTCATTTTATCGAGAGACAAAAAAACACTGACGCTGAACAAAGTGGACAAAGAATAAAAAGTCTATTTTTACTCTGTATATATGGAAACAAAAGATTCCAGTTATGTTGCATTGCTTTGTTGTACAAATCAAAATGTGCTTGTGGCATTTTTCTAATCTAATTTATTTTACGAATGTTGTTTTGTTTTCTGTTTTTCTGCTTCACCATTAAAGTTCAAATGATGTACACAAAGAACAATGTTCCTTTGGTTCTTCCCAAGAATACCTGACAAAACACCAAAATTGTGGTCTCCATCACAAGACAACAGCTCTGAAGTCGCCAGACTCCATTTAAAAAAACAGTACTTTTAGCGTGCATAGAGCCAGCATATTGTCACATGGTAATCAGAAAACTATTTGTTTATTTCACAAGATCACAAGACAGAAAACACAAGAATGTCACAAGCAGCAAAAATGTTTATATGATGTGGTGTGCTAGAACAGAATGATGTGCAAAAATGCAACAGTGCAACAGCAGCATCCTGCACCCGGCATGAAGCCCTACCAAGTGTCTTTACTAGTTTAAGAGCGACCCAGTTGTCAGTTTCTCTGCTGGTCTTACAGGGAGGTGTGTTCAGGTGCATTCTGGGAGTATTGCTATCTTGAGGCAGCGGGAAGTGATCACACCATTGACCAACAAAAACCTGGTCTAAAGTCAATAACGCAGCATTTCATTGTTATTTTAACAGAGCATTAGGAAAATGCTCCTAGGCCCGTGCACAGCAGTGTGCACACTATGCTTGTTACACACACAGGGACACACAGCAGCACACACACACATGCAGAAGATTACGAATACAAATATTACGGTGCAAATCCTCCATCATAACAGCAATGCTTCAAGGTCCAAACGGGGTTGAAAAAACCAGGTACTTGCCCTTTAAGTCCTCCTTTAATAGAGACTCCACTCACTACTTGAACAGGAGTTTGGTACGAATCAAGGAGAGAATAATCGCAACATACTGTGAGGTTATATTGAGGAATCTGTGGCTGTAAAACTCCCTCATTATTCCAGTGCCTTGCAACAATTTGTAAAGGTCATAAAGCTCCCCAGAACGCTGCTGGCTGTGGTGTTACGTTCATATCAGCGTAGGAACCCTTGCCTTGTTAAACTCACATATTGAAAATGTGATTGCAAAAACTGCCTCTGCAGCTTTTTCCAGCTTCAGAGGGACGAGGCTCGGGGGCTGGACTGGAGCGAAGCCAGTCAGCGAGTTAGGGAGACACAGCAGGAACTCATTTCCTCACGGCAAACGCAAAAATACAGGCTATTAAAGACTTACTTTTACCAACAACAAAAAAAAACAGGTCAGCTGATGCCTCGCGGCTTCCCTTCTCTCGCCCTGTTAAACTTTAAAGCTGTGAAAAGATGAGAGCCAAGGTTAAAACTCTCTGAGGTCTGAAGGGCATCTGCACATATCTCCTTGAATTTAGCTTTTTTAAGGTATTTGCATATAACTGATCCCCGTGTCTTTCATATCAAAATGTTCAGAAGAAACTCAGCTTTCTGCACCGGAGCTAAGAACAGTGACAGTAACCTGTGGTATTAAAAATTAAAAAAATTTGCATTGAAACAACAAATATCGGCACTGAAAAATGTTGAACTGAAATATAAATGCTATTATTTTATTTCACTTTGACATTTGTTTGCATCATGATAGGTTTTTCAATGTCAATCTACAGTTTTTTCTTGATGTCTGTGTTTCTGGGACTGAGGGGAGGGACAAAGAGGGCGTGGTTTACCGGTAATTTGCATATAATTTGCAGTGTCCCACATCCTCATAGATTACACATATGTGCAATGGCTTCCACAAGTTCACCTGGAACCTCCAAATCTCAAGTAAGTCTGTTTATCTCTGCCATTTTTTTCACTTAGAAGCAGACTGGTTTACTGTTAACTTTTAATGTAGGCCTAAACTCAGCTGTTCTGGCAGAGGTTAGCACTGTTCTCTTAATACATCCATGGTTAGCACACGTCAGCTAACTTGTGGCTAATTGTAGCTAAGTCTCCCGCTGGGATTGTCAATCTATCTTCTATAATCTAGTATTTAACAGTAATTCCTGTCCTTTAGGAGTTCTAAGGCTGGTCCTAATGTGTTATTGCTGGTGCACGAGGCTTGACTCTAAGCATCTCACGCCCAAAATGTGTCCCGTAGCGCTGTGTGAAGAGATAATTTGGCCCTAAAGCTGAAACGTTTGTCGCTTTTTGAAATTACTTAAATCTCTTCTTTTTTTATGATGAATGAATGAATGCCTTTATTGTCATTGCATTTACGTACAATGAGATTGTAGAGCCACTCTTGTAAGGTGCATCATTATAAAACATAAAACATACAGTATATATGTAAACATCATCAAGGTGCATCATTATAAAACATACAAGATATATGTGAAACTAATCTCACGACACACACACACACACACCATTCGTACCATCACGTCTTTCCTACCAGCACATCCTAACCATAACACAAAAGCATAAGAACACAACTTGCCCACTCTTACATCTAAAATGATAAACTGTGCAAACCGCATCATTAAAAAAGTATAAGAAGTTTAGCTTCATAATTTAAGACTGTTATGGCTTCGGGAAAGAAGCTATTCCTAAATCTACTAGTCCTTGTTTTTAGACATCTGTAGCGTCTCCCTGAGGGCAAGAGCTCAAACAGTGGGTGACCAGGGTGAGAACAGTATTTTATAATTTTGGTGGCTATTGAGAGCATTCTTAAGTTGGTGATTTCCTCTAAAGAGATAGAACGATAGACTGTAAAGACAGCCAACTTTATTAATCTTTTCAACCTTAACACACCTCAAACTGTCCCACGCTGTAAAGAGTGATTATCAAACGGGACTACTTTTCGTTCTGCGTACGCAACACGTCTCACGGCAGTTCGTGAAATGGTCGCGATATTTTTAATCCATTGATTCGTGTTCACAGGGATGGTTTTTTTTGTCGTGGTGGCCAGGACGAAAATTATCTATAGGGAGATTAACGGGGAAACTAAACGCCACACACAGGATGCGATCCCCGGGCCTCCTGTGTGAAAGTCCTGCATTGTTTTATTTTTCATTTGACCTTTATTTAACCAGGAAAGTCCCACTGAGATTAAAAACCTCTTTTTCAAGGGAGTCCTGGCCAAGAAGCAGCAAAAGAGTTACAAACATTAAATACAATTACATACACATTATGAAAAACAGTTAAAAAGGTTCGACTCAAGTGTTCTCAACCTGGACTTAAAAGCGTTCAATGAAAGTAATTCAGTCAATTTCCAGTCTTTTTGCAACATGTTCCATGTGTGGAAAACAAAAGCCCTTTTTCCCAGTTCTGTATGGGCAAGTGGAACAGCGAGCAACAAAAGATAATTTGAACGCAAACAATGAGAGCCAACACTCCTCCGTGAGATTAAGTTACAGATGTAGGATGGCAATAGACCAAGCATGGCCTTATAAATGAAAGTATACCAGTGACCCAGCCTCCTGTTCTGTAACATATTTTGCAGTCAATACTCCCAATGTTGTCTTGCTTTAATCAAATCAGTAGGCTATATATAAATGGTAGGATAGGCTACTATATATAAAGGGTAGGATAGGCTACTATATATAAAGAGTAACGGTCCAACGTCAGATAGGCTATATCGGCTCTTTACAGCAACACAAAGTCGATATAAACAGACAGCCCACTTACCCATTTTTCAGAGTTTGAATCTGTCGGCATTATGTCCCGAGATCAGCCCTTTCATTGATTTTTATTGATCCCAAAAAATATTGGAAATAACTGTGTTGCAGCAGCAAAATATCACACAGCTCACATACAGAGTATACATTAAATAATAGGAAACAATACTACACTTGAATACTACACCAGCAATATTTAAAATATATACAATTTGTAAATAAAAATGTACAACTGATTCAATAAGTTGGGGAGTAAAAATGTACAACTTTTGCCCTAGTAATGATAGGATGGAGATAAACCTGTTGTGCAAGGTTGTGCAAGGTGCATTCAGTGCAGTTGTGATGTATATGAGTCTTATCTCACACTCAGTGATGAAGTGTTAAAAAGTTTAATTGCCTGTGGTAGGAATGATTTCCTGTAGCGGTCCGTGCGACATACTACTCGCTACCGTAGTCGTGCTGTGATCACGACATATGCTTCCCATTTAAATACATTATTTTACATTTTCGTGACCATTTCACGTACTGCCGTGAGACTGGGTTGGATTACGTCATGGAAATGGAAATTGATTTATTTGAAACAGGGACAACGCACAAATAAACATTAAACTTGTTAAACAAGAGAATATGTCTTGGGCCAGGTTATATTATCAACAATTGCTAATTTCCACCTGTAGTCCCTGGTCATGTGCGTACGCATGGAAGTAAGGTAACCTAACAAATGTAGTGATGTTAACCTAAACCTCCATCTTTTTATCAACTTAACTCAGTAAGTTTGGTGCCTAAACCTAAATCAAACTGGGGCCGTTTCACAACAATGTGTTTAAAACTGTGACCGTTACCTTCTCTGGTTTAGATATGACGGAAAAACTCTCAAGTGAGTGGGGTGGGAGGAACAAACGGCAGATTTCCTCGTATGGATATCAGTTTTAATTAAGTCAAACTGAAGCTGAACGTGTCTTTTCACATACACAGCTACTTAAAACCTGCACAGAGCCTCAGTGAATGATTTATTGGAGCATTCACACAGAGACAAAGAGGTAACAGTGTGTTCCCAGAGTTCCCAGTGAAAATGCGATTTCATTTCACTTTCGAGGAGAAAAAATAGAAGGTTTTTGATTCTAGTTTGCTTCCGAACACCAAAGAGTCGAGTGTGTGCACTTGTTTGTGAGAAAACTGTTGAAGTTACATTCAATGATGCTGAAAAAGATTTTTTTTTCATTTAAAACCTGATTCGTGTCCATTTTGTGTGTGTGTGTATGTGTGTGTGTGTGGGCGGGGGGGTATAAAGACATATATAGACAGATTAATCACGATTAAGTTCACGATTCAGTTTCTTAAAGTCTTGCCAGAGTTAACAGTAAAAATGCAATGATTTCAGTCAGGGGCATAGCACTAAATTTTGGGCCCTGTAGAAAGGCATTTCTAGCCTTTTAGCATTTTTTGGGTCCTCCTCACATGAGGGCCCTGGGTACTCAGTCCCTTTTTACCACCAGTCCTAGTTCACTTTTGAGGAGATAATATAGAAGGTTTTTGATTCTAGTTTGCTGTTACCTTCTTTGGTTTAGATATGAGGACTTTAAAAGTGCTCATGTGGGTCGTATTAGAGGAACAATGTCATGTCCTCGGAGGGTTTGGAAGGCTATTAAAACGGTTATGCCCCGCTAATAGGGGAACAATGCTAAAAAACATTTTAAAGCGCCCATATTATGCTAATTTTTAGGTTCATTATTGTTGTTATTAGGTTGTACCAGAATATGTTTACATGGTTTCATATTCAAAAAACACCATATTTTTGTAGTACTGCACATTACTGCAGCTCCTCTTTTCACCCTGTGTGTTGAGCTCTCTGTTTTAGCTACAGAGTGAGACATCTCTTCTTCTGTAGTATCTTTGATTGCACTCGCACATGCTCAGTAGCTCAGATGTAGATCATGTCAGCTAGCTCCATAGACAGTAAAAGAAAGGCTGTTTCTCCAACTTCAGGATCAGCTGGGAGACTTCTTCTAAACCAGGGAGCACATGGAAGTAGTTCTTTGGAGATTAGGGTGAACTTGTGTGTGTTGTAGCAGTGCTTTGCCATTGAGAACGAGGTAGCACGCTAGCGCTAGCATGCTAACGGTTGCGGTTAGCCAGCTCGTCTCGGCTAGCGCCGTAGAAAGCCGTGCCGATTTTGACCAGCTCAACAGGAGACTGAAGACTGAAGGCAGGACACATTCAGAAACCAGATCTCACTCAGAACACCATCAATGGGTTTTTTTCAAAGTCTGAATGCATATGGAAGCACCAGAGACACAAAACACCCCAAATCACCAGAAAAAGGGATTTTTTTTCATAATATGGGCACTTTAAGACCTAATTGCTTGTCTATGTTTGTGTTTGACTTTAAGGCCACTGTAGAGCACCGTATTGTTCTTCAGTGCTATCACTCTTTAAGATCTAATGTTCGCCAGCTCTTAACTCTGTCCATATTTAAAAAAAAAAACTTTTCTTCTACCCCGAGAAGCCTGTTTTCCACAGAAAAACTCCATTAATGACTCACAGCCGCAGCACAGTGCCAACATCATTCAATCAGAATGTGCCTTCCACTTCTGGCTGCTTTTAAAGATCGCTGTAACGTGTTGTGGCTACCAAGAGAATCCAGGAAATCCAACAAACAGCAGCTAAACCACCGTGTGTGTGTGTGTGTGTGTGTTTGTGTGTGTGTGTGTGTGTTTTTTGTGTGTGTGTGTGTGTGTGTGTTTGTGGCCTTTCGTGAGCAGAAGTGGATTTGCATTGATGAGGTAATGGAGTGAGGTTTTTGTGTGTGTGTGTGCGTGCTATTGTGAGGATCCATGAACAAAACTACATTTATTTAAAAAAATGAATGGGCGGAGTGTGTGTGTGTGTGTGTGTGTGTGTGTGTGTGTGTGTGCGTCTGTGGTTTGGGTTGTCCCTGGTCTGGTTTTTTAGGGAGACTCCATCATGTCATGAACGTGTCTTATGTTCTGATGTCATACAGGGACGTGGCAGATGTTGAAGCAGAAACACACACTTTAGTATTTTAACTTCCAGTTAACATCCCGACACGTTCTACAGTCATGTATTTGTGTTTAATGTTCCTTCTGCAAATAATTGGCTTCAAGAAGAAGGCTGAGTGCAAAAACACTGAAAGTCAAACACTGTTTATGTTATGTTTTTGACAAATTATACAATAATTTACTCTCTACTTTTTCCTACATACCGTACTAGGACTTTTTTTGATGTGAATAACAAATGATAGAACAAGCGAAGTGAAGTTAGAGCTTCAGGAACAGCTCACAGAGATGAGCTACTGGCTATGCTGATGCTTCGTAATCTGAGGTTGAAGGTTCAAATCCCACTTCTTTCTGGAGGGCTTTTTATTTTCAACAGTTCTCAGAGTATTCATGTTTACTGGTGTGGCAGCTTTGTTCTCGACAAGATAAACACCTCTCTATACTGTGACTTTTTTTCAACTTTATTCAACATACTACACTGACTTTTTTTTCAACTTTTTCGACATACTACACTATGACTTTTTTGACTTTTTTCGACATACTATAATATGACTTTTTTCGACTTTTTTCGACATAGTACACTATGACTTTATTTTACTTTTTTCGACATACTATACTATGACTTTTTTTTTAAACTTTTTTGGACATACTATACTATGACTTTTTTTCGACTTTTTCGACATACTACACTATGACTTTATTTTACTTTTTTCGACGTACTATAATATGACTTTTTTCGACTTTTTTCGACATAGTACACTATGAATTTTTTTGATTTTTTTCGACATACTATACTATGAATTTTTTTGACTTTGTTCGACATACTATACTATGACTTTTTTTACTTTTTTCGACTTTTTTCGACATACTATACTATGATTTTTTTTTTTACTTTTTTCAACATGCTATACACTGACTTTTATTTCGACTTTTCGACATACTATACTATGACATTTTGCAACTTTTTTCGACATACTATACTATGACTTTTTTCAACTTTTTCGATATACTACACTATGACTTTTTTGACTTTTTTCGACATACTATACTGTGACTTTTTTTGACTTTTTTGACATACTATACTATGACTTTATTTTACTTTTTTCAACGTACTATAAAATGACTTTTTTCGACATAGTACACTATGAATTTTTTCGCCTTTTTTCGACATACTATACTATGAATTTTTTTGACTTTGTTAAACATACTATACTATGACTTTTTTGACTTTTTTCGACTTTTTCGACATACTATACTATGACTTTTTTCAACTTTTTTCGAAATACTATACTATGACTTTTTTCGACTTTTTTCGACAAGTCTAAAAAAGTCAAGTAATATAATATAAGTCAAATAATCCAAGAGAACAGTTCTCAGGGTTTTCATGTTGGTGGTGTGGTAGGGTTGATCTCAACAAGAAAGGCACCTGTCTATACTATGAGCTTTTAAAAACATGTTTCGACATACTATACTATGATTTTTTTTTTTACTTTTTTCAACATAATATACTATGACTTTGTTGGACTTTTTTCGACATACTAAACTATGACTTTTTTTTAACTTTTTTGGACATACTATACTATGACTTTTTTTGGACATACTATACTATGAC
>CM046808.1:28339931-28342431 GCA_025617405.1 Perca schrenkii | reverse complement strand
TGTGTGTGTTACTGTGTGTTAGTGTGTCCCACTGTTAGTGTGTGTGTTTATATGTGTGTGTGTGTTACTGTGTGTTAGTGTGTCCCACTGTTAGTGTGTGTGTTTATATGTGTGTGTGTGTTACTGTGTATTAGTGTGTCCCACTGTTAGTGTGTGTGTTTATATGTGTGTGTGTGTTACTGTGTATTAGTGTGTCCCACTGTTAGTGTGTGTGTTTATATGTGTGTGTGTGTTACTGTGTGTTAGTGTGTCCCACTGTTAGTGTGTGTGTTTATATGTGTGTGTGTGTTACTGTGTGTTAGTGTGTCCCACTGTTAGTGTGTGTGTTTATATGTGTGTGTGTGTTACTGTGTGTTAGTGTGTCCCACTGTTAGTGTGTGTGTTTATATGTGTGTGTGTGTTACTGTGTATTAGTGTGTCCCACTGTTAGTGTGTGTGTTTATATGTGTGTGTGTGTTACTGTGTGTTAGTGTGTCCCACTGTTAGTGTGTGTGTTTATATGTGTGTGTGTGTTACTGTGTGTTAGTGTGTCCCACTGTTAGTGTGTGTGTTTATATGTGTGTGTGTGTGTTACTGTGTGTTAGTGTGTCCCACTGTTAGTGTGTGTGTTTATATGTGTGTGTGTGTGTTACTGTGTATTAGTGTGTCCCACTGTTAGTGTGTGTGTTTATATGTGTGTGTGTGTGTTACTGTGTGTTAGTGTGTCCCACTGTTAGTGTGTGTGTTTATATGTGTGTGTGTGTTACTGTGTGTTAGTGTGTCCCACTGTTAGTGTGTGTGTTTATATGTGTGTGTGTGTTACTGTGTGTTAGTGTGTCCCACTGTTAGTGTGTGTGTTTATATGTGTGTGTGTGTTACTGTGTGTTAGTGTGTCCCACTGTTAGTGTGTGTGTTTATATGTGTGTGTGTGTTACTGTGTATTAGTGTGTCCCACTGTTAGTGTGTGTGTTTATATGTGTGTGTGTGTTACTGTGTGTTAGTGTGTCCCACTGTTAGTGTGTGTGTTTATATGTGTGTGTGTGTTACTGTGTGTTAGTGTGTCCCACTGTTAGTGTGTGTGTTTATATGTGTGTGTGTGTTACTGTGTATTAGTGTGTCCCACTGTTAGTGTGTGTGTTTATATGTGTGTGTGTGTTACTGTGTGTTAGTGTGTCCCACTGTTAGTGTGTGTGTTTATATGTGTGTGTGTGTGTTACTGTGTGTTAGTGTGTCCCACTGTTAGTGTGTGTGTTTATATGTGTGTGTGTGTGTTACTGTGTGTTAGTGTGTCCCACTGTTAGTGTGTGTGTTTATATGTGTGTGTGTGTGTTACTGTGTGTTAGTGTGTCCCACTGTTAGTGTGTGTGTTTATATGTGTGTGTGTGTGTGTTACTGTGTATTAGTGTGTCCCACTGTTAGTGTGTGTGTTTATATGTGTGTGTGTGTTACTGTGTGTTAGTGTGTCCCACTGTTAGTGTGTGTGTTTATATGTGTGTGTGTGTGTTACTGTGTGTTAGTGTGTCCCACTGTTAGTGTGTGTGTTTATATGTGTGTGTGTGTTACTGTGTGTTAGTGTGTCCCACTGTTAGTGTGTGTGTTTATATGTGTGTGTGTGTTACTGTGTGTTAGTGTGTCCCACTGTTAGTGTGTGTGTTTATATGTGTGTGTGTGTTACTGTGTGTTAGTGTGTCCCACTGTTAGTGTGTGTGTTTATATGTGTGTGTGTGTTACTGTGTGTTAGTGTGTCCCACTGTTAGTGTGTGTGTTTATATGTGTGTGTGTGTTACTGTGTATTAGTGTGTCCCACTGTTAGTGTGTGTGTTTATATGTGTGTGTGTGTTACTGTGTGTTAGTGTGTCCCACTGTTAGTGTGTGTGTTTATATGTGTGTGTGTGTTACTGTGTGTTAGTGTGTCCCACTGTTAGTGTGTGTGTTTATATGTGTGTGTGTGTTACTGTGTATTAGTGTGTCCCATGTGTGTGTGTGTGTGTGTGTGTTACTGTGTGTTAGTGTGTCCCACTGTTAGTGTGTGTGTTTATATGTGTGTGTGTGTTACTGTGTGTTAGTGTGTCCCACTGTTAGTGTGTGTGTTTATATGTGTGTGTGTGTTACTGTGTGTTAGTGTGTCCCACTGTTAGTGTGTGTGTTTATATGTGTGTGTGTGTGTTACTGTGTGTTAGTGTGTCCCACTGTTAGTGTGTGTGTTTATATGTGTGTGTGTGTGTTACTGTGTGTTAGTGTGTCCCACTGTTAGTGTGTGTGTTTATATGTGTGTGTGTGTTACTGTGTGTTAGTGTGTCCCACTGTTAGTGTGTGTGTTTATATGTGTGTGTGTGTTACTGTGTGTTAGTGTGTCCCACTGTTAGTGTGTGTGTTTATATGTGTGTGTGTGTTACTGTGTGTTAGTGTGTCCCACTGTTAGTGTGTGTGTTTATATGTGTGTGTGTGTTACTGTGTGTTAGTGTGTCCCACTGTTAGTGTGTGTGTTTATATGTGTGTGTGTGTTACTGTGTGTTAGTGT
>CM046808.1:28317431-28334931 GCA_025617405.1 Perca schrenkii | reverse complement strand
AATTAATTTTATGAATTATGCATAACTGATAGATTTGAAATTAACATTTCTCAAAGGAATCTCACATACCCCCTTGCAGTACTCTAAACTACCCCTAGGGGTACACGGACCCCCATTTGAGAAACACTACTGTAATCTGAGCACTTTTATCAGTAACGAGTAATCTAACTAGGGCTGCCACCTCTCGGTGGTTTTGGTCTTAGTCGACTAAGATTTCTTTAGTCCATTAGTCATTTTTTATGCTTATTCATGCTTAATTGACCGTTTGCAAAACCCCGCCATCGAACGGTCCTCGTCCAATCCTAGCTCAGCAACTGTAACTAAGGAGAAGGACCTCCGTCAAACATTGCGATTTCAGCAAGATGGTGAAACGATGCGCTTATGGCACCTGCAAGTCTGACACCAGGTACCCCAAAAGTTTAGAGGGAGGGGTCGTTTTGTTTGCCATTCCAAAGCCCAAGACCCAAGCGGAAAGATGCCGACAATGGATTAAGCAATGTGGGAGACCTCACTCACAGCTAAATGCCTCGAAGATTAATAATCATAGCTACATATGTCTGCTCCAAGGTAAGTAAAGCTAGTTATCCCGTTATTGTGGCGCGTCCCCAGCGGGCCGCCTCGCGGCGCCTCCCGGCTTATGGAGCGACCTTTTCGGCCGCCTCCCGGCGTCCTTTCCCCGAGAAAATAACGTTACATTTACACGTAAAAAACGAGAATAAAGTCTCCGTGAACACGTATCAATAGATTAAGAATAACGTGGACATTTACACGAACTGCCGTGAGACCGGCTGTTAGCCTGTCAAGCACATGTTGCTATGGACACAGATAATTTAGCGAGAGGTTGAGGTCATTGAACACATCCCTCCACTGCATATTGCAGCCCTTTCTGTCGTGCCTTGGAGGATATGTCTGCTGCATTACTCCAAAACCAATCACTTATACCAACAGGTATGGAGCTCAGCCCAGCCATGGCTATGTGTCTGGGTCTCAATTGTTTGACGGGCGTAGTAACAGTAACTAGGGGGCGTGGCTTTTGCGATCGGTCAATTACTTATTTCCAAGAAACTTCTGAGCACATTTATGGTAAACACAAGATTTAAAGTGGTGCTTTTGCAGGATTAATTGTGGAGAAACTCAGTTTTACAGATGGTTAATTAACTACATTTATATTGTGCTTTCTAGTCTTAACCACCTCTCAAAGAGCACAGCTCTGTTGATTAAATCAACTAATCCATTAGTCGACTAAATCCTATAAGCGTTAGTCGACAGCCCTAAATCCAACGCATTACTATTTCCAAACCAGCAATCAGATTAAAGTTACTTATCCAAGTTACTGTGCGTTACTATTTTTGTCATTTTCCTTAGTAAAAATATATATATTTGCTTTTCTTCTTGCATGAGGACAGGTCACGTGTACCACGCAGCGACACAAACGTAAACAACAATGGAGGGAGGAGAGCGATGGAAATCCAGTCACTATTTAGAGTTTGGGTCAGCTAAAGCCGGCAGTATTAAGGTTGGTTGTACAATCAAAATGTATCACTTTTAAACTCTGTTTGTGCTCACACAGCATGAGACATCTATGTCAGCGCACAGGTTTTACTCTCAAACTGAACCTTTTATGGCCGAGTCTCCTAATAGATTCTCACATTCCTGGCTCCAATTCCTCTGTGTGACAGTTGTACCCAAACTCATAATAGATTCTACACATCGAAAGATGTTCCTTTTTGAAACAAGTTAAAAAAAAAAGCATTTGAATGCATCTGCCAATACATTTGCCAATTATTTTAAAATAAAAAATAATGCAGCAGAGTTTTTTTCATGGACAGATCCTGTAACCTGAGGAAAGATCACCTCCCTCATTATTAACCCCTTCACTGCTGAATCAGATTGTGTGAAAACCCCTCTAGTAACAAATGAATGAAAGAGTCGCTTTGAGTGGCCACAACCGAGTACAACCAGACCTAAAAGGGATTGTGGATAACAAAGACTGTCAGGTTTCACACTGAGTCAATCTAAGTAAGAAAAAACACCTATGAAAACTGCTATGTATTCTGACTTTCATTAGATCTGGAAGACACTGTTGCTGTTGTAATGTGGACGTGCATGTGTTGTGTGGCTTTTTGCTATGGAGCGTGTTTTTTTGTGGCTCTTTATGCTAAACTGGTTGGCCACCGCTGTTGTAGAGGAAATGCTGCCCTTAAACACGACTGACTGGCTCTCTTTGGTGCCATAATAAACCAGATCTACTACTGGCCACGCTGAGCTGCCTCACAGTAAACCTGTTGTCATGGTTATGTTGAGGCTGTGGGGGTGTTGTCGGCAGCTGCTGAATGTAACTAATAAAGTAACTTGGAATCTAACTTTGTTACTTTTTTAAAATCAAGTAATCTGTAAAGTAACTTAAGTTACTTTTTCAAAGTAACTGTGGCAACGCTGCTCAAGTGGGAGCGAGGGAGCTCCAGACGGACTGTGGGACCAGTCGCTGCTGATGTGGTCTTTAAATGAAGAGCTGAGGAAACTACTCCTCCCTGTGTGCTTGTGTGGGTATCTGTGAACGTTAGGGCTGTCCTCGACTAAAGAACTTCTTAGTGGACTAACACTTATAGGATTTTGTCGACTAATCGATTAGTTGATTTAATTGACAGAGCTGTGCTCTTTGAGAGGTGGTTAAGACTAGAAAAGCACAATATAAATGTAGTTAATTAACCATCTGTAAAACTGAGTTTCTCCACAATTAATCCTACAAAAGCACCACTTTAAATCTTGTGTTTACCATGAATGTGCTCAGAAGTTTCTTGGAAATAAGTAATTAAGCATGAATAAGCATAAAAAATGACTAATGGACTAAAGAAATCTTAGTCGACTAAGACCAAAACTACCGATTAGTCGACTAATCCACTAAGAGGTGGCAGCCCTAGTGTTCGGAGGTCTGCAGCACTTTATATTCAGTTAGTTATTTCAGGATTCTGTCCGTTATGCCGACACCGCCTGTGTTTGACGTCACACACACACACACACACACACACACACACACACACACACACACACACACATACACAAACACACACACACACACACACCTTTTTATCTCAGGGCTCATCAGCGAGGTAATAACTCTCCTCCGAATGTTGAAATGAAAAAAAAAATCACCTTTGTCTTCCTCATCATCAGTACTCCTGATCACGGTGACTCATCGGGGCTGTGTGACACCGGGAGAAGGGCTCTGATTGGTCCAGAGGTGATGACACCTGCTAGATGAAACACACACACACACACACACACACACACAAACACAGACACACACACACACATACACAGAGACACACACACAGACACAGATTCAAATCAAAAAAGGGGTTACTGGGTTCATATACAGCGCTCACACTTACATCGAAGGTGTCTCCTCTGGACCAATCAGAGCCCTTCTCTCGGGGGTCACATGACGCCGATGAGTCACCGCGGTCACGACAACCAAAGAAGAAGGAGATGAAGAAGAAGATGAAGAAGATGATTGTTCAATTTGAACCTTCGGAGGAAGAGATGAGGGAGAGTTATTACCACGCTGATGAGACAGAAGGTCACAATCCTGAGATAACAAGGTGTGTGTGTGTGTGTGTGTGTGTGTGTGTGTGTGTGTCTCTGTGTGTCTCTCTGTGTGTGTGTGTGTGTGTGTGTGTGTGTGTGTGTGTGTCTCTCTGTGTGTGTGTGTGAGTGTGTGTGTGTGTGTGTGTGTGTGTGTGTGTGTGTGTGTGTGTGTGTGTGTGACGTCAAACACGCTTGCTTTAATGAGCTTCCTTTGAAGTGTGTGTCACAGAGTTCACGTCCAATCATCTCTCTCTCTCTCGTTCGTTATGATCACTCTGAACTGAACTTGTGTTACTTTCTTCTTCCTCTTCAGTACTTCACTGTACTGCAGTAAAACTACTAATAATACCACAAAGAACACAGTACTCTGGTGAATGAGGCGGAGAAATAACACTGGAAATAAATTCATATGGAGGTGGAGCACACAACATGTGATGAAATACAGATTGTGTTCAGTTTTAATACACACACACACACACACACACACACACACACACACACACACACACACACACACACACACACACTGCAGGACAGCCTAAAGGTTCAGACATGATTTTCCTACAAAGATTCACAGAAAACCCCAGAGTCTTATATAAGGATTAGCCAGTGTGAGTGTGTGTTTCTGTGTGTGTGTATGTGTGTCTGTGTGTGTACACGTGTGTGTGTGCGCATGTGTGTGTGTGTGTATATGTATGTGTGTGTGTGTGTGTGTGTGTGTGTGTGTGCATGCTTGCGTGTGTATGTACGTGTGTGCGTGTGTGTGTGTGTGTGTGCGTACATGCATGCATGTGTGTGTGTGTGTTTATGTGTGTTTCTGTGTGTGTTGTGTGTATATGCGTGCTTATGTATGTGTGTGTGTGCATACATGCATGCATGTGTGTGTTTGCGTGCGGGCAGTGTGTGTGTGTGTTTGTACATGCATTTGTGTGTATGTGTGTCTCAGAACTTGTGTTACTTTCTTCTTCCTCTTCAGTACTTCACTGTACTGCAGTAAAACTACTAATAATACCACAAAGAACACAGTACTCTGGTGAATGAGGCGGAGAAATAACACTGGAAATAAATTCATATGGAGGTGGAGCACACAACATGTGATGAAATACAGATTGTGTTCAGTTTTAATACACACACACACACACACACACACACACACACACACACACACACACACACACACACACTGCAGGACAGCCTAAAGGTTCAGACATGATTTTCCTACAAAGATTCACAGAAAACCCCAGAGTCTTATATAAGGATTAGCCAGTGTGAGTGTGTGTTTCTGTGTGTGTGTATGTGTGTCTGTGTGTGTACACGTGTGTGTGCGCATGTGTGTGTGTGTGTATATGTAGTGTGTGTGTGTGTGTGTGTGTGTGTGTGTGTGCATGCTTGCGTGTGTATGTACGTGTGTGCGTGTGTGTGTGTGTGTGTGCGTACATGCATGCATGTGTGTGTGTGTGTGTTTATGTGTGTTTCTGTGTGTGTTGTGTGTATATGCGTGCTTATGTATGTGTGTGTGTGCATACATGCATGCATGTGTGTGTTTGCGTGCGGGTGTGTGTGTGTTTGTACATGCATTTGTGTGTATGTGTGTGTCTCTGTGTGTGGGTGTGTGGGTGTTTCTGTGTGTGTGTGTGTGTGTGTGTGTGTGTGTGTGTGTGTGTGTGTGTGTGTGTGTGTGTGTGTGTGTGTGTGTGTATGTCCCTGTGTGTGTGTGTGTGTGTGTGTATGTGTGTGTGTATGTCCCTGTGTCTGTGTCTGTGTCTGTGTCTGTGTCTGTGTCTGTGTCTGTGTCTGTGTGTGTGTGTGTGTGTGTGTGTGTGTGTGTGTGTGTGTGTGTGTGTGTGTGTGTGTGTGTGTCCTGAAGAGCAGCTGAGCTCGTTATTATTCAGCTAGTGTTTGGACTAATTGTGCCTTTTCTTGATGTTTTTGTTACATCTTTAGATATTTTGTCGCACTACTCAATGTTTGTGTCACTTCTTTCGGGCCTGTTGTTGCAGTTGGAGCTGTATCGTTTTGGTTTTAACTGTCAGGGCATTATTTTTGGGACAGTTTTGGCTTCTTTTTTGAATGTTTTTATCAATTTTTAACACTTTTGTCACTTTTCTTGGACAGGTTTTGTAGCTCTTTTCGTCACTCTCATTAAGTGTGTGTGTGTGTGTGTGTGTGTGTGTGACTGCTACAATTGATGCTGTATCGTTTTGGTTTTAACTGTCAAGGCGTTATTTTTGGGATTGTTTTTGTCACTTTTTTCGTCACTTTTGTAACTTTTTAAGACTTTTTCGTCGCATTCTTAACACTTTTGTCACTTTTGAGTTTTTGTTCCTTTTTTCATCACTTTTATTAATTGTGTATGTGTGTCTGTGTGTGTGTGTGTGTGTTTGCAGCTGCCTTCAAATATGTTGAATCTGTTTTTGACGTTTTATTTCACTTTTTCAACGTTTTTGTCGTTTCTTTCGACATCCATTGGCTCACACCAGGTGTGATCTTTCCAGTATTGATGGTAACCATGGGAACTGAGTTACACAATTCATATTTATATTTAATAACAATAAAACAAAAAAGTACACACTTCTTCTTCATCGTTGCGTCTAATTCTCAGAGTTTGCTTAAGACAATGTTCTCTTTTTAACAGAAACACGGTACTAAATATTCTGAACATCAGGAAACATTTGAGAATATTTAGAAAACTTTTAGTCGACATATTTTTTAAATTGAGGAAAAAAAACTCCCAATGCTCTGAAATAACTGGTGACCCTGAAGCCGCATGACCTCCATCATCAAAGACACACACACACACACACACACACAGACACACACACGCACACACACACAGACACACACACACACACACACACTCACACACACACACACACACACACACACACACACACACACACACACACACACACAGGAGATGTCAGATACGATCAGTCTGATTGGCCAAGAGCGAATATTGAGGGTTTCCCATGAGGCCATGTGGCCGGCAGCACTCAAAGACAGACACAAAGAGAGAGAGAGAGAGAGAGGGAGAGAGAGACAGAGAGAGGGAAAGAGAGAGACAGAGAGAGAGAGAGACAGACAGACAGACAGACAGACAGACAGACAGACAGACAGACAGACAGACAGACAGACAGACAGATAGTCTAGCTAGCTGTCTGGATTTACCCTGCAGAGATCTGAGGAGCAGTTAACCATAGTCCTCACAAATCGCAAGCCACAGCCGAGCGGACCAATCACAGTTGTTATTGTGTAGTTACATTTCTGGAGAGGTGCGTGTCAGGCTACATGGTAGGGCCTACATGAGTTACCTTCATGGTGCCTATGTGCGTGTCTACATAAGTTACCTTCATGGTGCCTATGTGCGTGTCTACATAAGTTACCTTCATGGTGCCTATGTGCATGCCTACATAAGTTACCTTCATGCGTGCCTATGTGCATGCCTACATAAGTTACCTTCATGGTGCCTATGTGCATGCCTACATAAGTTACCTTCATGCGTGCCTATGTGCATGTCTACATAAGTTACCTTCATGCGTGCCTATGTGCATGCCTACATAAGTTACCTTCATGGTGCCTATGTGCATGCCTACATAAGTTACCTTCATGGTGCCTATGTGCGTGTCTACATAAGTTACCTTCATGGTGCCTATGTGCATGCCTACATAAGTTACCTTTATGCGTGCCCTATGTGCATGTCTACATAAGTTACCTTCATGGTGCCTATGTGCATGCCTACATAAGTTACCTTCATGGTGCCCTATGTGCATGCCTACATAAGTTACCTTTCATGCGTGCCTATGTGCATGCCTACATAAGTTACCTTTCATGCGTGCCTATGTGCATGCCTACATAAGTTACCTTCATGGTGCCTATGTGCATGCCTACATAAGTTACCTTCATGGTGCCTATGTGCATGTCTACATAAGTTACCTTCATGGTGCCTATGTGCATGCCTACATAAGTTACCTTTATGCGTGCCTATGTGCATGTCTACATAAGTTACCTTCATGCGTGCCTATGTGCATGTCTACATAAGTTACCTTCATGCGTGCCTATGTGCATGTCTACATAAGTTACCTTCATGCGTGCCTATGTGCATGCCTACATAAGTTACCTTTATGCGTGCCTATGTGCATGCCTTTATAAGTTACCTTCATGGTGCCTATGTGCATGCCTACATAAGTTACCTTCATGGTGCCTATGTGCATGCCTACATAAGTTACCTTCATGGTGCCTATGTGCATGCCTACATAAGTTACCTTCATGGTGCCTATGTGCGTGTCTACATAAGTTACCTTCATGGTGCCTATGTGCGTGTCTACATAAGTTACCTTCATGCGTGCCTATGTGCATGCCTACATAAGTTACCTTCATGCGTGCCTATGTGGATGCCTACATAAGTTACCTTCATGGTGCCTATGTGCATGTCTACATAAGTTACCTTCATGGTGCCTATGTGCATGCCTTCACATAAGTTACCTTCATGCGTGCCTATGTGCATGCCTACATAAGTTACCCTTTCATGCGTGCCTATGTGCATGCCTACATAAGTTACCTTTCATGCGTGCCTATGTGCATGCCTACATAAGTTACCTTTATGCGTGCCTATGTGCATGCCTACATAAGTTACCTTTATGCGTGCCTATGTGCATGCCTACATAAGTTACCTTCATGGTGCCTATGTGCATGTCTACATAAGTTACCTTCATGGTGCCTATGTGCGTGTCTACATAAGTTACCTTCATGGTGCCTATGTGCGTGTCTACATAAGTTACCTTCATGCATGCCTATGTGCATGCCTACATAAGTTACCTTCATGGTGCCTATGTGCGTGTCTACATAAGTTACCTTTATGCGTGCCTATGTGCGTGCCTACATAAGTTACCTTCATGGTGCCTATGTGCGTGCCTACATAAGTTACCTTCATGCGTGCCTATGTGCATGCCTACATAAGTTACCTTCATGGTGCCTATGTGCATGCCTACATAAGTTACCTTCATGGTGCCTATGTGCGTGTCTACATAAGTTACCTTCATGGTGCCTATGTGCATGCCTACATAAGTTACCTTTATGCGTGCCTATGTGCATGCCTACATAAGTTACCTTCATGGTGCCTATGTGCGTGTCTACATAAGTTACCTTTATGTGTGCCTATGTGCATGCCTACATAAGTTACCTTCATGGTGCCTATGTGGATGTCTACATAAGTTACCTTCATGGTGCCTATGTGCGTGTCTACATAAGTTACCTTCATGGTGCCTATGTGCATGCCTACATAAGTTACCTTTATGCGTGCCTATGTGCATGCCTACATAAGTTACCTTTATGCGTGCCTATGTGCATGCCTACATAAGTTACCTTTATGCGTGCCTATGTGCATGCCTACATAAGTTACCTTCATGGTGCCTATGTGCATGCCTACATAAGTTACCTTCATGGTGCCTATGTGCATGCCTACATAAGTTACCTTCATGGTGCCTATGTGCATGTCTACATAAGTTACCTTCATGGTGCCTATGTGCGTGTCTACATAAGTTACCTTCATGGTGCCTATGTGCGTGTCTACATAAGTTACCTTTATGCGTGCCTATGTGCATGCCTACATAAGTTACCTTTATGCGTGCCTATGTGCATGCCTACATAAGTTACCTTTATGCGTGCCTATGTGCATGCCTACATAAGTTACCTTCATGCGTGCCTATGTGCGTGTCTACATAAGTTACCTTTATGCGTGCCTATGTGCATGCCTACATAAGTTACCTTCATGCGTGCCTATGTGCATGCCTACATAAGTTACCTTCATGCGTGCCTATGTGCGTGTCTACATAAGTTACCTTCATGCGTGCCTATGTGCATGCCTACATAAGTTACCTTCATGCGTGCCTATGTGCATGCCTACATAAGTTACCTTCATGCGTGCCTATGTGCGTGTCTACATAAGTTACCTTCATGCGTGCCTATGTGCATGCCTACATAAGTTACCTTCATGCGTGCCTATGTGCGTGTCTACATACGTTACCTTCATGCGTGCCTATGTGCGTGTCTACATAAGTTACCTTCATGCGTGCCTATGTGCGTGTCTACATAAGTTACCTTCATGCGTGCCTATGTGCGTGTCTACATACGTTACCTTCATGCGTGCCTATGTGCGTGTCTACATACGTTACCTTCATGCGTGCCTATGTGCGTGTCTACATACGTTACCTTCATGCGTGCCTATGTGCGTGTCTACATAAGTTACCTTCATGCGTGCCTATGTGCGTGTCTACATAAGTTACCTTCATGCGTGCCTATGTGCGTGCCTACCAGAGGTGTCAAAAGTATTCACATTCATTACTCAAGTAGAAGTATAGATACTAGGGTTTGAAAAGACTTTTGTAGAAGTTGAAGTATCAACTCAAGCTTTTTACTTAAGTAAAAGTTGTAAAAGTACTGGTTTCAAAACTACTTAATGTATAAAAGTAAAAGTAATGTAAGGCAGAGATCTTCAACAGGGGGTCCTCAGAGTCATTGCAGGGGGGCCTCCAAATTATGGTACATTTTTGAGTCTTTAAAAAAAATAAAAAATAAAATGCCTTAACATAATTCCAACATATTATTAGCAAATATAAATTCCCACTGATGATAGGCTTACTGGCCTATAGGTAAGGTACCGTAGTCACTATACAGTTAATCCTAGATTTACTGTGCTACATATGTAACATTAAAATATGATTTATAAAATCATGCCAACCATTAATATTTTAATAGCTTATGAAAAAAAGGTATGTAAGAAGGCTTTAGGTTACCCTAACAGTTATTGTAGGCCCAGTTTAATATGCAACTTAATTTCATACAATATGTAGTAGGGGGTCCCTGCTACATCTCACTTTAAGTTAAGGGGTCCTTGGCTTAAAAAACATTCAAGACCCCTGATGTAAGGGGGGGAAATGCCATTAAGGACAACAGCTTAACTCTAAAACGCGGGGACTAAATCATATGACTATAATAATGTTATTAATTTTATTGAAATCATACCTGCAAACTCAGAAGGGCTGAAAAAGGTGACAGGTAGGCTACATCTCTTCTGTGTTTTTCATACAACGGCAGCTCCTCTCCAGTGAAATACAGACACACTTTAACACCGTTTAGCTCTCAGCATTTTATCATGTTTACTCCATCTTCTAGCTAACGCTAGGCTAACCTGCTTCCAACTGTAGTGTTGACTAGCGTCCCGTGCGGCGATGTTCAGTTCCCTCTAAAGTCCATTTTCGGAGCATCGCGCAGGCATTTAAGTGGCACCAAAGCCGGTCTACGGTGGCACCTAAATAAGGCAATGAAATCCGTGTTGCTATTCGGTCCGGTAGATAACGGTCGTTAAGGCACCGGTGGCGTATTAGCAGCACCGGGTCTGTACAGGTGTTATTGATCGCGTACAAACCAATAGGGTGTCGGAATAGCTATGTTAATACTTCTCATCCAACCACAATCAAATTCACTCCCTCCGGATGGAGTGATTTGGATAGGGTTTTGGTATACTGTCTATGGTTTTTTTGAACGATGACGAGCTGGAATGAAAACAAGCCGAACTGAAATGTGAGTAACGAGGCTATTTTTAAAATGTAAGGAGTAGAAAGTACAGATAATTGCGTGAAAATGTAAGGAGTAGAAGTAAAAAGTATGCTGTAAAATAATTACTCCAGTAAAGTATAGATACACAAAATTTCTACTTAAGTAAGGTAACGAAGTATTTGTACTTCGTTACTTGACACCTCTGATGCCTACATAAGTTACCTTCATGCGTGCCTACATAAGTTACCTTCATGCGTGCCTACATAAGTTACCTTTATGCGTGCCTACATAAGTTACCTTTATGCGTGCCTACATAAGTTACCTTTATGTGTGCCTATGTGCATGCCTACATAAGTTACCTTCATGCGTGCCTACATAAGTTACCTTCATGCGTGCCTATGTGCGTGTCTACATAAGTTATCTTTATGTGCCTATGTGCATGCCTACATAAGTTACCTCTATGCGTGCCTATGTGCATGCCTACATAAGTTGCCTACATAAGTTACCTCTATGCGTGCCTATGTGCATGCCTACATAAGTTACCTTTATGTGCCTATGTGCATGCCTACATAAGTTGCCTACATAAGTTACCTTTATGCGTGCCTATGTGCATGCCTACATAAGTTACCTCTATGCGTGCCTACATAAGTTACCTTTATGCGTGCCTATGTGTATGCCTACATAAGTTACCTTTATGCGTGCCTATGTGCATGCCTACATAAGTTCTGTTTTTTTTACTGATACTTACTGTCAACGAACACACAAAGTGTGCTCTGTCGTGACGTGTTCATTATGCCAGTTGATATTGCGCTGACGATTAGGCCGGTTACACACTGCACGCGTCTCGCGAGCGTGGCGTTTCTGTTGCGTCTCAGCTGCGTGTCAGCTGCGTGGATTTTTCTGTGTCCTCCACACCAGAAGCGAGTCTGACGCGGCGCTGCTCCCACTGCTAGGTAACAGGGAGGGCTGATCTCGGGACATAGTGCCGACAGATTCAAACTCTGAAAAATGGGTAAGTGGGCTGTCTGTGTAGCTGTAAAGAGCCTATACAGCCTATCTGATGTTGGACCGTCACTCACGTTGTTATTGTAGCCTATCCTACTACCCTTTATAGCCTACTGATTTGATTAAAGCAAGACAACGTCAGCAGTATTGACTGCAATATACTGTATGTTACAGAATATTTCGTTCTGTATGACCAGTGCAACATTTGAAAATATTTTCTCTGAAATTTTCTATTACATTTACAGTACAGGCCAAAAGTTTGGACACACCTTCTCATTCAATGTGTTTCTTTATTTTCATGACTATTTACATTGTAGATTCTCACTGAAGGCATCAAAACTATGAATGAACACATATGGAATTATGTACTTAACAAAAAAGTGTGAAATAACTGAAAACATGTCTTATATTTTAGATTCTTCAAAGTAGCCACCCTTTGCTTTTTTTGATAACTCTGCAAACCCTTGGTGTTCTCTCAATGAGCTTCATGAGGTAGTCAACTGAAATGGTTTTACCTTCACAGGTGTGCTTTGTCAGGGTTCATTAGTGGAATTATTTCCCTTATTAATAAAAAAGCAAAGGGTGGCTACTTTAAAAAATCTAAAATATAAGACATGTTTTCAGTTATTTCACACTTTTTTGTTAAGTACATAATTCCATATGTGTTCATTCATAGTTTTGATGCCTTCAGTGAGAATCTACAATGTAAATAGTCATGAAAATAAAAAGGAATCGCATTGAATGAGAAGGTGTGTCCAAACTTTTGGCCTGTACTGTATGTCAAAACATGGACTTTCAAAAATCAAGATGTCATTTATTAATATGCATTCGTGTCTAAATGACATATAAACATATTTTCCTTTTCTATTTTGCCTGGAAACGCTTCCAACACGCTCGCCTCTCGCGTGAAAAATAGGCGTCGGTTCTATTTCTAGCAGGCACGTGTCTCAGGCGCGTCTCGAGCCGCGCCTGAGACACGTGTCTCACGCCGGCAGTGTGTAAGCTCTAACCTGTTAACATGGGAGCCGAAATATAAACTGACACGCCACGCTGCTGACACGCTCGCGTGACGCGTGCAGTGTGTAACCGGCCTTAAGGAAGCGATTTATTGTGCAGCATAACTTCGTATTTCATTCATAAAAAGTCGAGTCCTCTCCAGTCAACAGTCTCAGCTCTTCAATGCCGAGTCAACGTCCAACGTTGAGCTAAAACACCAGCAATCTCTCCTCGGCTGCTTCTCTGAGGCTCTGATGGCCAATGAGTTGTCATGTGATCGGCGACAGTTGTAGGTGTTTTTGAGGAGACCACATGCTCTGTCTGGCCATCTGTGTGTATGTGTTCGTGTGTGTGTGTAGGTGTGTGTGTGCGATCGGTCAGATGGTCTGTCTAGACGTGTGTGTGTTCAGGGTGTGATGGATCAGAGTACGGTGGCCCTGAAGGACAAAACACAACAGCAAAAGGAAAAAAACAAGCGACATTCGGTGAGACTTAAAAAACAGAAAAGGTGGGAAAGTATTAAACGTAGGAGTGTGAATCTTCACATATATATATAAATATAAATATAAATATATATATATATATATATATATATATATATATATATATATATATATATATATATATATATATATATATATATATATATATATATATATATATTAAACTATATAAACTATAGTCAAACTTGACAGAAGCTACACCCAGCTCACAGTAACTTTTTTCTACTTGCTTACATATGTACCTACATAATATACCTATGAGCATGCCTACATCCCATATACATATATATATATATATATATATGTATGCACACACACGGGTAAACACACATGCACAAACACACATACACACACACACAAACAAACAAACACAAACACACATACACACACAATGTAATTCAACACACACAGGGAAACACACACACAGACACACACACGCACATGCACAAACACACACACACACACACTGATGTCGAACAGCCCACTCACCACATCATCACGCAGACGGCCAGACAAACAGTATGACCTGAACACACACACACGCACACACACATACAGACACGCACACACACACACACAGACACACACACACACATACACAGACACACACACACACACACAGACACACACACACACAGACGTGTGAGGGATGAGTAATTGTCTGAATCACGATGAGAAAGTAAACTTGGTCTCTCTGTGTGTTGTGATGTTCCTCTGAATTATTTTCTCATTATTTACTGTATTAATTATTAAACATTGTAATATTTCTCATTATTTACTGTATTAATTATTAAACATTGTAATATTTCTCATTATTTACAGTATTAATTATTAAACATTGTAATATTTCTCATTATTTACAGTATTAATTATTAAACATTGTAATATTTCTCATTATTTACAGTATTAATTATTAAACATTGTAATATTTCTCATTATTTACAGTATTAATTATTAAACATTGTATTTCTCATTATTACTTTATTACTTAGTATTAATTATTAAACATTGTAATATTTCTCATTATTTACAGTATTAATTATTAAACATTGTAATATTTCTCATTATTTACAGTATTAATTATTAAACATTGTAATATTTCTCATTATTTACAGTATTAATTATTAAACATTGTAATATTTCTCATTATTTACTGTATTAATTATTAAACATTGTAATATTTCTCATTATTTACAGTATTAATTATTAAACATTGTAATATTTCTCATTATTTACAGTATTAATTATTAAACATTGTAATATTTCTCATTATTTACAGTATTAATTATTAAACATTGTAATAGTTCTCATTATTTACAGTATTAATTATTAAACATTGTAATAGTTCTCATTATTTACTGTATTAATTATTAAACATTGTAATATTTCTCATTATTTACAGTATTAATTATTAAACATTGTAATAGTTCTCATTATTTACTGTATTAATTATTAAACATTGTAATAGTTCTCATTATTTACTGTATTAATTATTAAGAGTTGTAATGTGTGCTTGTGTCCCAGGAGTGTTTTTAATCTCAGCCACTATCTTGTCTCATCTGGTCAGGTCTTTGCCGGCTAAACTCAACTGTAAAGGACCATCACAGTGGTCTGTAGCCAGCTCACACACACACACACACACACACACACACACACACACACACATATACACACACACACATATATACACACACACACACACCGAGGGTTTGTCAAGCAGCTCTACAGCAACACTGAGCATCCGTAGGGTTGCCAGGTCAGTCAGAATCAGGTAATGTTAGACAAGTCAAAGTCCAGGTTGCCAGGTCAGTCAGAATCAGGTGATTTAGACAGGTCGCGGGTTGCCAGGTCAGTCAGAATCAGGTGATTTAGACCAGTGATTTTCAACCACTGCGCGGCACACTAGTGTGCCGTGATAGATCGCCCAGTGTGCCGTGAGAAATTATCTGATTTTACTTAATCGGTCCAACAACTTTTTTTTATTGAGTTACTGCAAATAATTTACCATTGTTGCGCATCTGTGTCTCAATATGATAATGAGAAATGAAATACTATTCTGTGTCAGTAGGTGGCAGTATAGCGCAATAATGACCTTGTTGATTTAAGACCATAGAATTACTGCCAGCAGGGCAGTAATTTTGCGGCCAAAATTTGAGAGTGTGCGACTGAATTTTACATCCAATTTTACATGTGCGACCAGTAAATTTGCCCCCGTTTTTTACACGTTAAACGTTGACATTTCGGTACCTGAGAGCTTATCTGTCCTCTCTGAAACACAGAGACAGAGAGCAGAGCTCTGGCACACACACAGAGCTGCAGACGATGCAAACTACGTCGGCTCTGCAGTTTTGTTGAAGTCACAGTGAGTCACGGGAATGCCGACAAAGTGGTTTCAAGTGTGGTTACAGTTTTTCATAACTTCACGCAGACAGCGTTTGCTGTGATATGATATTAATGGCGAGCCGAAAGCGGTCGCGGTGCTGTTGACGTTACACTTCCTCGGAGCCGAGAAGGCACAGCAGTGGTCTCTGTGCCCTGGAGGCTGACTGATAGGCTGAGGTTGTAAGGCAAAGCAACTTTATTTCTACAGCACCTTTTGGTTGTGTCACTAAAATGTTCAGTTGGGGGCCACTATGCTCCTAATGAAAAAAGTTAGTCGTGAGCCCTGCTGCCACCTTTCGCGCGCATCCCGCAGTGACAGGATGTAAGCAGCAGGGCCGAGATCATCGATGTAAGCCTGCAAAAACGATGGATACATTAAAATAAAGAAAAATGCAGATTCTGATTATTAGGCTACAATGTGTCATTTTTGGTTGGTGGTGTGCCGCGGGATTTTTTTAATGTAAAAACTGTGCCGTGGCTCAAAAAAGGTTGAAAACCACTGATTTAGACCCTTGCCAGGTCAGTCAGAATCAGGTGATTTAGACAGGTCACGGGTTGCCAGGTCAGTCAGAATCAGGTGATTTAGACAGGTCACGGGTTGCCAGGTCAGTCAGAATCAGGTGATTTAGACAGGTCACGGGTTGCCAGGTCAGTCAGAATCAGGTGATTTAGACAGGTCACGGGTTGCCAGGTCAGTCAGAATCAGGTGATTTAGACAGGTCATAGTCCAGGTTGCCAGGTCAGTCAGAATCAGGTGATTTAGACAGGTCACGGGTTGCCAGGTCAGTCAGAATCAGGTGATTTATACAGGTCATAGTCCAGGTTGCCAGGTCAGTCAGAATCAGGTGATTTAGACAGGTCACGGGTTGCCAGGTCAGTCAGAATCAGGTGATTTAGACAGGTCACGGGTTGCCAGGTCAGTCAGAATCAGGTGATTTAGACAGGTCACGGGTTGCCAGGTCAGTCAGAATCAGGTGATTTATACAGGTCATAGTCCAGGTTGCCAGGTCAGTCAGAATCAGGTGATTTATAAAGGTCATAGTCCAGGTTGCCAGGTCAGTCAGAATCAGGTGATTTAGACAGGTCACGGGTTGCCAGGTCAGTCAGAATCAGGTGATTTAGACAGGTCATGGGTTGCCAGGTCAGTCAGAATCAGGTGATTTAGACAGGTCATGGGTTGCCAGCTCAGTCAGAATCAGGTGATTTAGACGGGTCATGGGTTGCCAGGTCAGTCAGAATCAGGTGATTTAGACAGGTCATAGTCCAGGTTGCCAGGTCAGTCAGAATCAGGTGATTTAGACAAGTCACGGGTTGCCAGGTCAGTCAGAATCAGGTGATTTAGACAGGTCACGGGTTGCCAGGTCAGTCAGAATCAGGTGATTTATACAGGTCATAGTCCGGGTTGCCAGGTCAGTCAGAATCAGGTGATTTAGACTGGTCACGGGTTGCCAGGTCAGTCAGAATCAGGTGAT
>CM046808.1:28304931-28312431 GCA_025617405.1 Perca schrenkii | reverse complement strand
TTGAAGCTTGAAAAGCTATGAATTAAATATCCTACATGGCTTTGATAGAAACATGGATTTGACGCATCGTGATGCATCAAGATATCGGATCAAATTGAATCGCTGACATGATAATCGTAATCGAATCGGGAGATCAGTGAAGATTCTCACCTCTATTCCAAACATGGCGCTGTTCCTGGGGGGCCTGAACCACTCCGGCCACTAGAGGGCGCCACCACTAGAAACATAAATATGGGTCAGGATGATGCTGGAACTAAGCACTTCTGGAGGCTTTTTATAGGGGAGGACCAAGGGGGTTAGCATCCCATTGACTCCCATTCACTTTGACGTCACTTTGACAGCGAATAACTTTACATCTGAAGCGTTTAAAGACTCTATTTGTCCGTTGTTTATTTCTAAAGAAACACGACAATGTATAAAAGGCTCCATTACCTTGTACCTCACGTTATCGCTCCATTGCAGACGCTTTTATAAAAATAGGCTAACGATTGTGTCATAACCACGAGACTTACTGTCACACAGTAGAGGAATTACCGTATAGTACAGGAGAAGCTCACAGGCAGTTTGGAATAACATTAGCTGTTTAGGTTTAATTACTAATGTTAACTAGCATGTTAGTGATCAGTAATTAGCCTGTGTCTATGTTATCTCCTTACATATACCTACGCTCTCCGTCTCTGTAAGATTGGGAATGATTGAGATTTCTCTCGGCACAGCTACCAGAAGACTTCATACTTTCAGACACGTTGCTCACGTCACATCTACGTCTTCAAGCTCAGTTGGAGGCTGCTCAGTAACGCTCAGCCAGCACCGGGAAAGAGACTTCTCATATCCTTCACTGGTCTCCGTTGCAAGTCCATTGCTTTAACTGTCTATGGGGATGACCGTGCATTTTCTGACATTTTTGTTGCTTTTCTGGAGTTTTTGTCGTCGTTTTTTCATGTTTTTGTTCAGTTTTTTTTAAACGTTTTTTCTTTATACTTAAGTTTGCCACTCTTGTTTTACCCTCCACTGCCTCCCCTCATGATTCATGTTAGTGTGACTGGCCCAATCCCAAAGTCCGTACTCACAGACTCACAGACTTTGGTGCACGTTCTCGCGAAATTCTTAAGGTCTTAGGGTTGTCCCAATGTCGAATTTCAAAGGGGCGTTAGGGTTTGAGTACATGATAGGTTTGGTATTCATGCATGCAGATGTTTGAATGTATCTTATCTATTCTAAGGAGTTTCTAGGGACCAGTCAGTTTAAGATGATATGGTCTCACAGTAAAACCTAGCTTAGGATGTGTGAATCTATTATGAGTTTGGGGCACAACTGTCGCACAGAGGAACTGAGCCAGGAATGTGAGAATCTATTAGGAGCATCGGCCATAAAAGGTGCAATTTGAGAGTAAAACTTGTGCGCTGATATAGATATCTTAAGCTGTGTGAGCACAAACAGAGTTTAAAAGGGATTCATTCTGATGTACATGTTGGTCATCCTTGAGCAGACACGTTTGTATGCTCAATGGTGTCCCAGTGTCATGAAAGTTTGTTCACTGTTTAAATAAAGCTGCATTTGATTTGTAATCATCGGACTGGTCGTCATCTTTGAGGTCTCCCAACATCATTTCTGAGTCATCACCAGATATCATTTGGTGAACCTGCGCGGGAATCCCCATTGATACACACTTACCAAGCCCTTTCCTTGAGTCTGCATTGGTGCAGACTTCACCAAAAGGGAATTACCCACAGTTCAAAGCGTTGGGTCGTTTACCGCGGAGACCAAAAGGGAAATCCGGGAATTACAAAAAGGTAAACAACAGCCCGACACAACCACGGAGCAGACCAACCGGTTGTCCAGCTTGTAGAACAAGAGCTTGAAATAACATGGAACCACACAGCCGTCTCCTGGGCCTCGGCCGTGTGGAAAGCAACAAACTTAAAATGAAAATTCCCAAACCGGCAAGTGTCAGCAACAACATCTTTGTTATTAAAATGTCGCCAAGGTAAAATGTGATCTGGTGAAGTGCTAGCCTGGTGAGACTGTCCTGATCTGGTGAGCTCCAGTTTTCCTCCCAGATCAGTCTGGCATCTTGAGATTGAGAAAATTTGGAGCCGTTCGCCGAACGACCGACCAATCAGAGTTGGTTTTGAGGTGGGTTTAGGTGGTGATAGACAGATGCTTTATCCAATCAGCTAACCACTTTTTTCAGACAGCGGTAGACCTAATTTTGTTAGCTGCTTGCTAATGCTTTTTACTCTTGGATCCTTCTTTTGGAATATGGACCAGGAACCTGAAATGGGGCCTTTTATTCCTAAATTCTCATTACACAAACGGCAAATCTCCTTTACCGACATGTTGCTAGCTTGCTGAGCTAACGAGCTATGCTTTGCCTGCAGCAGCAGGGGTAGCCTGGCTTGTGGTTGTATTTTCATACGCTTCGTTGATCTGATTGGTTGATTTGGCCCGTCTATCACCAACTATAGGTGGCGATGGACAGATGGTTCATCCAATCAGCTAACCAGGATTTCCGCCCCTTCCCAAAAGTTCTCCAACGAAAAGTTCCCAGATGGATATGCCGAGCAAATGCGAAGCAATCCATCTGGCGGAGTCAGGTTAGTGAAGTGCTGTCCCAATCCCATTTCTACCTATCTGAGCCCATGTGGCGTCTCGCACTCACTCACTTAGCACCTGAGATCAGTTAAGTCTGTGAGTCTTTAGTCCTTAGTCCTCAGGGCTCACTTTGGGATTGGGCCCATGTCACCTTAAAACTGACCCGTCCATAGAAGTTCCTTAGAATAGATGAGATACAGTACAGGCCAAAAGTTTGGACACACCTTCTCATTCAATGCGTTTCCTTTTTATTTTCATGACTATTTACATTGTAGATTCTCACTGAAGGCATCAAAACTATGAATGAACACATATGGAATTATGTACTTAACAAAAAAGTGTGAAATAACTGAAAACATGTCTTATATTTTAGATTCTTCAAAGTAGCCACCTTTTGCTTTTTTTATTAATAAGGGAAATAATTCCACTAATTAACCCTGACAAAGCACACCTGTGAAGGTAAAACCATTTCAGGTGACTACCTCATGAAGCTCATTGAGAGAACACCAAGGGTTTGCAGAGTTATCAAAAAAAGCAAAGGGTGGCTACTTTGAAGAATCTAAAATATAAAACATGTTTTCAGTTATTTCACACTTTTTTGTTAAGTACATAATTCCATATGTGTTCATTCATAGTTTTGATGCCTTCAGTGAGAATCTACAATGTAAATAGTCATGAAAATAAAAAGGAAACACATTGAATGAGAAGGTGTGTCCAAACTTTTGGCCTGTACTGTACATTCAAACACCTGCATGTCAGTGGGACTGTCTCCAGCTAAAGACAGAGACACATGTTGGGACTGTATCTCAGGATGGACAGTTGGACCGGGTCTGTCCCGAGCACCAAATGACCAGCTACTGTCTTTTGTCTGCCGGTCTGGAGCCTGGTCGGCAGTGGAGCCAGACCGGCAGACAAAAGACAGTTGCTGCTGGTCATTTGGTGCTCTCATGCTTTTTATATTTAGAGCTCAACAGTCCCGCCCACAGCTGGTTCCCGAAGTAAAAATACAATGCAATTTCTCCATTGACAAATTGGAGAATAATCCATGAAATCAGAGCCATCGATGGTAGACTTAAAACCAGCTACGACATGACTCAGCGATTGTATATGCTCATATAGACGCCAAACGTTTGTGGGGCACCAACCTTGTTTTGAGATAAATGTCTTTTATTTGCGATGTCTTGGATAAGTACTCCATTACCCACAATCCCACAGGGATGCCTCTGATTGGTGGAAGTCATGCTGGTGAGGAGCGGGAGCTGCCTGCACGATCCGTCATTCGCACGCCCAAAATGATAATCCCGTTTTACGAGGATTTACGACACTGCACAAATCACGCTTCTGCCGTTAGCCTCCGCCGGGAAGCTAACGTTAGTTTAGCTACTAACTAATTGGGCTAACCGCTAGCTGACAGCTTGATTCAGTCTAAAATAACGTTAACTCAAACTAAACACTGGGGGAAGCAGGCTACAGCTGACGTAACAGCTGTTATATATTTTAACGGTTATTTTCAGGTTTTATTTTGCGGGTCTTTTAAAGTTATTACAGCTAGCTCAGCTGGCGGTTAGCCCAATTAGCTGTTAGCTAAAGTAACGTTAGCTGCCTTTACTCAGTGGTGCGCGGTGGTTTATGGGATGAGTAGTTCCTTCGCTCGATAATGAAAATATGTACACAGTCTTGTACTTTTGACTTTTTTTGGATTTTCTGTTCGTTTTGCGCACCACTGAATAAAGGCAGCTAACGTTAGGAAGAGGAACAAGGACTGTTGAGCTCTATATACTCTCTTATACCTCCTCACCTTACTTCCTGCTTTGCTCCCGTCAGAACTACTACGACCACTAGAGGGCGCCACCACTTTGAACCTAAATAGGTCGTAACTGCTGCTTATACAAATGACATATGTGGCCGTTTTTAAAGGTCCCATGACATGGTGCTCTTTGGATGCTTTTATATAGACCTTAGTTTTCCCCTAATACTGTATCTGAAGTCTCTTTTATATAGACCTTAGTGGTCCCCTAATACTGTATCTGAAGTCTCTTTTATATAGACCTTAGTTTTCCCCTAATACTGTATCTGAAGTCTCTTTTATATAGACCTTAGTGGTCCCCTAATACTGTATCTGAAGTCTCTTTTATATAGACCTTAGTGGTCCCCTAATACTGTATCTGAAGTCTCTTTTATATAGACCTTAGTGGTCCCCTAATACTGTATCTGAAGTCTCTTTTATATAGACCTTAGTGGTCCCCTAATACTGTATCTGAAGTCTCTTTTATATAGACCTTAGTGGTCCCCTAATACTGTATCTGAAGTCTCTTTTATAGACCTTAGTGGTCCCCTAATACTGTATCTGAAGTCTCTTTTATATAGACCTTAGTGGTCCCCTAATACTGTATCTGAAGTCTCTTTTATATAGACCTTAGTGGTCCCCTAATACTGTATCTGAAGTCTCTTTTATATAGACCTTAGTGGTCCTCTAATACTGTATCTGAAGTCTCTTTTATATAGACCTTAGTGGTCCCCTAATACTGTATCTGAAGTCTCTTTTATATAGACCTTAGTGGTCCTCTAATACTGTATCTGAAGTCTCTTTTATATAGACCTTAGTGGTCCCCTAATACTGTATCTGAAGTCTCTTTTATATAGACCTTAGTGGTCCCCTAATACTGTAACTGAAGTCTCTTTTATATAGACCTTAGTGGTCCCCTAATACTGTATCTGAAGTCTCTTTTATATAGACCTTAGTGGTCCCCTAATACTGTAACTGAAGTCTCTTTTATATAGACCTTAGTGGTCCCCTAATACTGTATCTAAAGTCTCTTTTATATAGACCTTAGTGGTCCCCTAATACTGTATCTGAAGTCTCTTTTATATAGACCTTAGTGGTCCCCGAATACTGTATCTGAAGTCTCTTTTATATAGAACTTAGTGGTCCTCTAATACTGTATCTGAAGTCTCTTTCCCGAAATTCAGCCTTGGTGCAGAATTACAGCCACTAGAACCAGTCCCACAATGAGCTTTTTTTATGACCTCATAAAGAGAAGATTCCTGATTGGTCCATCTGAGCTTTCATTTTCTCAAAGGCAGAGCAGGATACCCAGGGCTCGGTTTACACCTATCATCATTTCCAACCACTTGGGGACCATAGGCAGGCTGGGGGAACTCATATTAATGTTAAAAAATTAAACCTCATAAAGATAAATTTTCATGCCATGGGACCTTTAAGAGGAGGACATTCTCACTTTAAAAATAAAAAAAGCAAGAGGAGAGAAGAGTGATGAAGTGGCGGGACAGAGAGTAAGAGATATGTAAACTACTGCGGTTATATTTACAGGACAGGTGCCCGGAGAATACAAACAGAGCTTTGCTGTAATCCCTCACTTTGCAGAGAGAGGACATGTGGACATCGTCAGCGTCTTCAAACATCAACACGTTCCCGCTGAGCTTTTATTAATCAGCAGCTGCTGTCGATAAGACAGGCTGTTCTCATGAACCGTTCAAGTAACATATACTGGAGCTACCAAAATAAGGAAAGTAGACAGTGTTGTGTTTCGGAGTTTTCTCCCTCTGGGGCACCAAGACCAAAGGTTGGACTGTTCCTTTATAATAATAAAAAACTTCTGAGAACTTCTGGGAGAAAAAAATAATGACAGAATATAAAATACAGAATGAATGAGAGAGGAAGAGGAGTGTGTGTGTGTGTGTGTGTGTGTGTGTGTGTGTGTGTGTGTGTGTGTGTGTGTGTGTGTGTGTGTGTGTGTGTGTGTGTCCACTGGGAGAGCTGAGCCACTTTTCAGGTTCAGGTCTGGGAAACACATCGGAACTGACAGCCGCCACAGACAAAAGGTCTTGTCCAAAACTCTTTCTCTCTCTCTCTCTCTCTCTCTCTCTCTCTCTCCCACACACACACACACACATGCACATGCACATGCACATGCACATGCACATGCACATGCACGCACACACACATGCACACACACACAGAGACACACACACACGCACACATCGATGAATGAGGAAAGTCTGACAGAAAAAGTATTCGGTGAAAAACCGAAAACAGAGAGAGAAGCTTTGGAAAGAAAACGATGGGAAAGAAGAAGAGGAAGTAAAGACGACATCATCATCATCATCATCATCATCATCATCATCATCATCATCATCGTCGTAACTTTATGTTTTGATCTCACAGAATAATTGAACACAGAAATGTTTGTTGAGCCGCAAATGGAAGAACACTTACTGCAGTACTGTTGTAGTCCAAATGTTGAAGAACAGACACACACACACACACACACACACACACACAGACACACACACACAGACAAACACACTCACACACACACACACACACACACAGACACACACACAGACACACACACACACACACACACACACACACACACACAGAGACACACACACACACTCACACACAGACAAACACACAGACACACACACAGAGACACACACACACACTCACACACAGACAAACACACAGACACACACACACACACACACACACACACAGAGACACACACACACACAGACACACACACACACACACAGAGACACACACACACACAGACACACACACACACACAGAGACACACACACACACAGACACAGACACACACACACACACACACACACATACACGCATGCACATGCACACAGACACACACACACAGACACACAAACAGATACACACATGCACACAGACACAGAAACACAGACACACAAACAGATACACACATGCAGACAGACACAGACACACACTCACTCAAACACAGACACACACACAAACACACACACACAAATGCACACATGCATGCATGCACATGCACACAGACACACACACAGACACACAAACAGATACACACATGCACACAGACACAGACACACACACACACA
>CM046808.1:28297431-28299931 GCA_025617405.1 Perca schrenkii | reverse complement strand
ACTTCTGTGTGTGTGTGTGTCTGTCTCTGTCTTTGTGTGTGTCTATGTATGTGTGTATGTGTGTGTGTGTGTGTGTGTGTGTGTGTGTGTGTGTGTGTGTCTCTGTCTGTGTGTATGTGTGTGTTTCATACTGTAATAAATCCAGATGCAGCAGAGGAAGTCAGTGATGTTCACAGGAGAAGAACATGAGGAAGGGGATATTAATGTTGCACACACAAACACACACACACACACACACACACATACACACACACAGACACTCTAACACACACACACACACACACACAGACACTCTAACACACACACACACACTCACACAGACACACATGCGCGCACGTACGCACACACATAAACACACAGACACAGACACACACACACACATACACGTACACATACACACACGCAAACACACACACACACAGACACTCTAACACACACACATACACACACACAGACATGTAAGCATGCACACACACACACACACGCACAAACACACACACACACAGACACACACACACAATCACACATAGACACACACACACACAGACATGTAAGCACGCACACACACACACACACACACACACACACACACAGACACGCACACACGCACACACACACACTCTAACAAACAAACACACACACAAACATACACACACACACACAGACATGTAAGCACGCACACACACACACACACACACACAGTGTTAATGTCTTAACTGTGTATTTCTATCCTTTTTTAGATGTAAACTCAGAGGATCACTAAAGTTACTTTATAATTCAGCCCAAACATTCAATCTAAAATGATTCCCTCTCTTCAACCTCATTTCATCCACAAAAGTCTTCTCATGGATCTTTCTGTATAACTTTACAGCTTCTAAGGAGAAATTAAAGGAGTGTGTCTCTTTAAATCCTCTAAATATGACCCTAAAATTAACCTTGTATCGGTTGCTTCTGCTCTGAACATTTCGATGAAGCTGAATCTGCTGCCTCAACTTTCTTTGACTTCCATCTTTCCAGTACACACACACACATGCACCCACACACACACACACACACAAACACACACACACATGCACGCACGCACACACACGCAACCACCCACACACACATACACACACACACACGAACACACACCACTTTTGGTTTTTCTGTCTGTTCAGCAGATTTCGCCGGTTTGGAGGTGATTGAGAGGTTTTCTTTGGAGGGGAACCCCGACACAGAGGGAGAAATCATCATCAATGAGAGGGGGGAACGCCAGAGCAGGGGGAATTGAGAGGGGGGGAGACACCAGAGCAGGGGGAATGAGAGGCGGGAGACGCCAGAGCAGGGGGAATGAGAAGGGGGTAGACGCTAGGGTAAGGGTTAAGGTTAGGCATTTATTTGTGATGGTTAAGGTGAGGGTAAGGGGCTAGGGAATGCATTATGTCAATGATGGGTCCCCACAAAGATAGTGAAATGCACTATATGTGTGTGTGTGTGTGTGTGTGTGTGTGTGTGTGTGTCTGTATGTGTGTGTGTGTGTGTGTGTTTGTGTGTGTGTCTGTATGTGTGTGTGTGTCTGTGTGTGTGTGTGTATGTGTGTGTGTGTGTTTGTGTGTGTGTCTGTATGTCTGTGTCTGTGTGTGTGTGTGTGTGTGTGTGTGTGTGTGTGTGTGTGTGTGTGTGTCTGTATGTGTGTGTGTGTGTGTGTGTGTGTGTGTGTGTGTGTGTGTGTGTATGTGTGTGTGTGTGTGTGTGTGTGTGAACAAAGCGCCTGCAGCTGTTTGTTGTCCCGAGTCGTTCACGGTCTGACTCACCTTCTGTTTACAGCTGCGATGACGTCATCCTGACCCCACCCATCTGCCTTCGTTTAGCTCTCACCACTCCATCATCTCCGTGCACGCTCTCTATCGGCCCTGCTGTGTGAAGTACACGTATTGTACCAGAAAATCACTTTGCTTTCAATCCTCTCTCTGTCGCTTTCTCCTTCTGTCTTCACTACGGATGCACCCAGTCCAGATTTTTTGGGGTTTCGGCTGAATCCTGAATCCCCTGGTTGAGATTGTGCTGACTCCTCCTCCCATCCTCAGTCCATGAACCCAGTAAACACATGAATGAAGTAAACAGAGACTGTCCTTCCTTTGCTGTATCTGAAGTTGCTGCATTCTGGCTGCTGTCTGGAGATTCCTTCGTGAACAACTCGTATTCTTTCGGATGTTTCAGACCAGATGTTGTAACAGCGGCCATGTTGTGTATAGTTTAGGGTCCTCGCCACCACCAGACCAATCAGCATTGAACAGATTGAACATGTAGCTGGACTTGAATGGCCTTCTTTTGACTGAAAGTACTGCCAAACAACAACTTTTTCTGCTCACCAGATCCATGTCCACTTTCTCACAGCCTACTGCTCACCAGATCCATGTCCACTTTCTCACAGCCTACTGCTCACCAGATCCATGTCCACTTTCTCACAGCCTGCTGCTCACCAGATCCATGTCCACTTTCTCTCAGTCTACTGCTC
>CM046808.1:28284931-28287431 GCA_025617405.1 Perca schrenkii | reverse complement strand
TCTCTCCGGTCTCACTGGAGGTCCAGCATTTTATGGAGGGGAGGCTGCTTTTAGTCAAAGCTCAGTTTGATCATTTTACGGCTGTTTTTATTAACCTCTATGCCCCAACAACCGGTGCAGAGAGAAAGATCTTTTTAGAAAAGGTAGGTGGGGTTTTAAATGATTGTGCATCGGAGGATTTTTTTATTCTTGGGTGGGGATTTTAACTGTACTGCAAATGCTCTTTTAGATCGTAACCATGCAGAGCCGCATCCAGCTTCCCAGCATGCTCTGGGGCAGCTGGTCTCCACCTATGGCCTGGTGGATGTATGGAGAAGGATGCATGCAGACTGCCGACAGTACACATGGTCTCACCTCAGAGAGAGTAGGATCTCCTCAGCCAGACTTGATCGTATTTATTGTTTTAAACAACATTTTAATATTTTTAAAGGGTGTAATATTGTTCCTGCTGTTTTTTACTGATCACTGTTTGGTTCTATGTCATGTTTTTTATAAGAGATGTGAAACCGAAAAGTGCTTATTGGCATTTTAACTCGGTTTTAACTTTTGACAAATGTTTTAGAGAGGTCCTTATTTATTTTTGGAATATTTTTTAGACAGAGAAAGAGTGATTTTAGCAGTCTTAGGCAGTGGTGGGACCATGGTAAGACGGAAATTAAGCTTTTATGTCAACAGCACACCCTCAACGTCACACGTGACATCACCAGATCTATGCAGGACCTGGAGAGTGATATAGTGGAACTAGAGAAGTTAAGTGAGTCCACAGGAGATCGAGGACATTTTGAAGTCCTCAAAATCAAAAAGCTAGCCTTAGCAGACCTGCTAGACGTTAAAGTACAGGGTGCACTGGTCAGGTCCCGATTCCAGACCATCTCAGAGATGGATGCTCCCTCTAGCTTCTTCTTCGGCCTGGAGAGGAAGAATGGGCGGAGGCGGGTAATCCACACACTGCTCTCAGACACAGGGCAGGAGATCATGGAGCCGAGGCAGATAAGAAGGCGAGCTGTGGAGTTTTACTCCTCTCTGTACTCTAGTGAGTACGAGGAGCAGGAGGCTCTACAGGAGGAGTTCCTGAGTGGGCTACCTCAGGTCTCTGCGGAGACCAACTCCTGTCTTGAGGCGCCCATTCAACTGCAGGAGGTCCACGCTGCCCTGCAGAGTATGCAGGGGAGACGTGCCCCCAGGCATTGATGGCCTTACAGTCGAGTTTTTTAAAGCCTTCTGGGACATCTTTTCACACGATATTTTAGATGTTTTTAATGAAAGTCTGGCCTCTGGCTCCATGCCCATGTCCTGCCGCAGGGCAGTTGTTACGCTGCTGCCTAAAAAAGGAATCCTACAGGACATAAAAAAACTGGCGCCCTGTGTCTTTGCTGTGTGTGGATTACAAGCTTCTGTCCAAGGTCTTTGCCTCCAGGCTGGGGAGAGCTATGGAGCAGGTCATCCATCGGGACCAGACCTACTGTGTGCCCGGTAGGTCCATGGTGGACAATGTCCACCTCATTCGGGATGTTTTGGAGGTCTCCAGCTCGTTGGGGTTTAACACTGGTCTGATTTCTCTAGACCAGGAAAAGGCTTTTGACCGCGTTGAGCACAGCTTCCTCTGGAAAGTAATGGGGAAGTTTGGGTTCAGCGCTGGTTTCATAGCCAAGATCCAGGTGTTGTACAGTGAGGTTGAGAGTGTGCTGAAGTTTAACGGCAGTCTGTGTGCTCCTTTTAGAGTGTGTAGAGGCGTCCGGCAGGGCTGTGCTCTGTCCGGGATGCTCTACGCACTCTCCCTAGAACCCCTCCTCTGCAGACTACGCCACAACATTGAAGGTCTGATTTTACCTGGTTTTAGTGAGAACATGGTTTTATCGGCTTATGCTGATGACGTCATTGTTTTTATTAAGAGTCAGCATGAGTTGGACATTTTAGAAAACACTGTTCTGGGTTTTAATATTTTATCTGCAGCGAGGGTGAACTGGCAAAAAAGTGTAGCCCTCGCTGTTGGTGAATGGCATGACGGTCTCCCGGTTCTCCCCCAAGACCTGGTCTGGGAAAGGGACGGTTTTAAATATCTCGGTCTGTTTCTAGGTACCGAGGTCATGGTGCGGAGAAACTGGGAGACCGTCATGGACAAAATTGAAAATAAGATGAACAAATGGAAGTGGCTACTCCCTCAGATGTCTTATAGAGGTAGAGTTTTAGTTTTAAATAATCTGGTTGCATCCCTTTTGTGGCACCGTTTAGCTTGTGTGGACCCCCCCGTCAGGTCTACTAGCTCAAATACAGAAAAAAAATGGTAGATTTTTTTTGGGGGGGGTCTACACTGGGTGCCACAGGGGGGTGCTGTTTTTACCAAGAGGAGGGGGGGGGGACAGGGCCTTGTCCACCTGGCCAGCAGAACGGCCACTTTCAGGCTTCAGTTCATACAAAAGTTTTTGACAGGGCCGCCTGACTTGGTGTGGAGGAACGTGACCAGCTGTATCCTCAGACATGTGAGTAAACTGGGGCTGGA
>CM046808.1:28277431-28279931 GCA_025617405.1 Perca schrenkii | reverse complement strand
ATGTCTCAGGGCTGCAGTAGCTCAGTCAGCTGGGAAGGTATGGAGGTGGACTGGTAGCTGGAGAGGTGCCAGTTCACCTCCTGGGGCACTGCCACAGGTGCTCTTGAGCAAGGCACAGAAACACCAAACCGCTCAGGGCAGCTCCCTCTCACTCTGACATCTCTCCATTAGTGTCACATGTGTCAAACTCAAGGCCCTCGAGGGCCAAATCAGGGCCCCTTGCAGATTTAGATTCAGTTTGGGTTCACGATAGATTTTGGCTCGCCTAGTTTTGCGCCAAACCAAAAAACACAGGGAGGTGTTCTTTTAAAAAGGTAATTATGACATTTAAAGCAGAATTTGGGCAGATTTGCCGACTCTGAGACTCAGAAAGAGAGAGAGAGAGTTTAATATTCAGGCTGAGAAATAAAAATTATCGTTGTTTTTGCTTGATCGGCTAAATTCTCTGATGGCTAAGGAACTCTTTTGATGACTTTCGGAGGGCTTCACGTCAACAAAAATGGGACAAAAAGCGTACAAAAATGTTGGAAAAAGCAAAATAATTTACCAAAAAATGTGACAGAAGCTAGCCTGGTGAGAGGGTCCTGATCTGGCATAGCTCCAGTTGTCTCCTCCCAGCTCAGTCTGGCATCTTGAGCCAAAACGACCGACCAATCAGTGTTGAGTTTTGAGGCGGGTTTAGGTGTGAACCAATGAGAAGCGACTGTTCAGTCTAAACAACGTGGTTCTCAAATGTGGGTGTACTTGTACCCCTGGGGGGTACTTTGGAGTACTGCAGGGGGGTAACGTGATCTATTTGGAAAAAAATGCTCATTTAAAAACATGTCATGCATAATTCCTAAAATAATTATACTAGAATATTGAATGAATTAAGTGATAGATTCTGAACATTTGAAATATAGCATTTCAATGTTTCTCAGTTACAAGGTTGTTGTTTAGTAAATCTATCACTGCCGAAACTGTGTTGTTCCTCTTCATATAGATGTAAAAATGTTTTGCGCTTACAAACACAATTCAAAGGGATACATTATTGAAAAAAGTTCGTGAATAGCTATCGCAGCAAGTTTTATCTGCATTAGAAAGTATTCCTTCATTGAAAAAAGAGCTTTTCTCGGGGGAAAAGATGTCTTCTGCTCTTCTCCCGGCAAGAGAGCTTTGATCTGATTGGTTGATTTGGCCCCGTCTATCACAAACTACAGGTGGTAGATAGACAAGATGGTTTATCCAATCAGCTGACCAGGATTTTCGCTCCACCTTTTCCAAAAGTTCTCCAACGGAAAGTTCCCCCTGATGGATATGCCGAGCCAAATGCGAAGCGATTAGCCAAATGTCTGAGAAAGCCACCAAAAAAAATGAGGAGAAAAGCTCCCAAAATGTTTAAAAAAACAAAGTGACAAAAGCACGTCAAAGGCCACACTGGAAAAAGAGAATCACACCTGCAGGTGTGATTCTCTTTTTCCAGTGTGGCCTTCTGGGAAACTGAGTTTGACCCCCATGATGTAGAGGTACTGAGCATGTGCGAGTGTGTAATTCAGGGCCTGTGTGTAATGTGGGATTAATAAAGTATTAATTATTACATCATCAAAAGGGAATCTACAATAAAGTAACAATCCCGAAATCACGGAGAGGATTCACTGATTATTTTTTAAGAGTTTAGAAATGTTTGGACTCACATGAACTCTTTACTGCTCATGTTTCTCTCTCTCTGTCTCTCTGTTTCTCTCTGTCTCTCTCTCAGCCAATCAGGACACTTCATTCTGAGCCACGGCCTCAGACTCCAGCAGTGATTGGATGACGTCGTCGCTGTAGGACAAGGTGTGTCGTAGCACCTGGACCGTGTGCTGGCCAATCAGAGGAGGAGGGGCGGGCTCAGCGGGGGGGAAGCTGCTGAAACGAACTGCTGGACCTGAAGACAGACAGGCAGACAGACAGGGAGACAGGTAGATAGACAGGTAGACAGGCAGACAGACAGATAGACAGACAGACAGGGGGACAGGTAGACAGACAGGGAGACAGACAGGAGGAGAGACAGACAGACAGACAGACAGACAGACAGGCAGATAGACAGGGAGAGAGACAGACAGACAGACAGACAGACAGGGACACAGACAGGGAGACAGACAGATAGAGAGACAGACAGACAGGGAGACAAGCAGATAGACAGACACATACACACACACACACACACACACACACACAGAAAGGCAGATAGACAGAGAGACAGGTAGGCCGGCAGGAAGCAGACAGGGAGACAGACAGACAGACAGAGAGAGAGACAGGCAGAGAGAGAGACAGACAGGCAGAGAGAGAGACAGAGGGTTAAATAGTCGTCTCACTTGTTTGTTTTCTTATTTACATAAAATTGTTACGTTTGGAAGGAGGAAAACGAGAGAGGGAGGAAATAGGGGAGGGAAAGAGAAATGAAGGAAAGAAGGGAGAAGGAAGGAAAGAAGAAAGGAAAGAAGTGAGAAGGAAGCAAGGAAAGAAGGGAGAAGGAAGG
>CM046808.1:28262431-28272431 GCA_025617405.1 Perca schrenkii | reverse complement strand
TAGTATGTAGAGAGACAACAGTAGAGAGTAGTATGTAGAGAGACAACAGTAGAGAGTAGTATGTAGAGAGACAACAGTAGAGAGTAGTATGTAGAGAGACAACAGTAGAGAGTAGTATGTAGAGAGACAACAGTAGAGAGTAGTATGTAGAGAGACAACAGTAGAGAGTAGTATGTAGAGAGACAACAGTAGAGAGTAGTATGTAGAGAGACAACAGTAGAGAGTAGTATGTAGAGACTACAGTAGAGAGTAGTATGTAGAGAGACAACAGTAGAGAGTAGTATGTAGAGAGACAACAGTAGAGAGTAGTATGTAGAGAGACAACAGTAGAGAGTAGTATGTAGAGAGACAACAGTAGAGAGTAGTATGTAGAGAGACAGCAGTAGAGAGTAGTATATAGAGAGACAGCAGTAGAGAGTAGTATGTAGAGAGACAGCAGTAGAGAGTAGTATGTAGAGAGACAGCAGTAGAGAGTAGTATGTAGAGAGACAGCAGTAGAGAGTAGTATGTAGAGACAGCAGTAGAGAGTAGTATGTAGAGAGACAGCAGTAGAGAGTAGTATGTAGAGAGACAGCAGTAGAGAGTAGTATGTAGAGACAGCAGTAGAGAGTAGTATGTAGAGAGACAACAGTAGAGAGTAGTATGTAGAGAGACAGCAGTAGAGAGTAGTATGTAGAGACAGCAGTAGAGAGTAGTATGTAGAGAGACAACAGTAGAGAGTAGTATGTAGAGAGACAGCAGTAGAGAGTAGTATGTCTTCATACTACTCTCTACTGCTGTCTCTCTACAAAAAAAAGAAATTGTCCAAAAAGTGCAGAAAAAGAGTCTAACAAAGTGTTGCAAAGAGAGTAAAAAAAGCCTCACAAAAAGCACTGAAAGATCTGACTTCATCTGAAGTCATGATATCTGAAGTTCAGACCGACACACACACTGTCTGTCTGTCTGTCTGTCTGTCTGTCCAAAACAGTTTCTATTGCATAAGGACATGATTAATCCTGTTTAATCCTATCTACGTTAACAGACTATCACACGTGCACTTAAATTAACATCACAGTTTTCACCACATCTTTTTTCTTAATCTCGCATTGACAAAACATAATTTAAAACATGGTAAAAGACATATTTGTGAGTCTGCCTGTCTGTCTCCCTGCCTGCCTGTCTGTCTGCCTGGCTCCTAGCCTCGGGCGTCCCTGACCGGGGATCAGGTCTCAGTGACCTGGAAGCCTGTTCGATTCGTGACAGTCTCAGACAGATCTTGTACCGGGGGAGCTGAGAAACGGCCGAGCAACGAGCCAGCTGACGGGCTGCCGAGCGCTCGGAGAAACACCTGAATCATTCAGGACGACAAATCAACAGGAAATGACGCACAAAAGTCACCGCGGCCGCCACCGCGCGGCGAAGGTAAATTATTCGTGATGAGAGGTGAAGACAGGCAGCTGGAGTCTGAGTCGTTATCCGTTCTCTCTGGGATATGATTTCAATAATCTAGCAGAGGGTAAGTTCACTATTTCTCAACCTGTCCTAGATTCTGTTTCTGTGTTCTTACTGATGGGACAGACCACTGGCGTCATTGCAGGGTCACAACCGTCTGCTGTTATGGATGTTTGGGTCGCTTTTTGGGAAAATTTTTGCAGTTTTTTTAGCAGATTTTTGCAGCTTTTACGGACATTTTGGTCTTGTTTTCAATGTTTTTGCTGCTTTTATGGACATTACTGTGTCATTTGCAATGTTTTTGCTGCTTTTATGGACGTTTGTGCTGCTTTTTTGGAAATTTTTGTCTCATTTTCAATGTTTTTGCTGCTTTTATGGACATTATTGTGTCATTTTCAATGTTTTTGCTGCTTTTATGGACGTTTGTGCTGCTTTTTTGGAAATTTTTGTCTCATTTTCAATGTTTTTGCAACTTTTATGGACATTTTGGTCTCGTTTTCAATGTTTTTGCTGCTTTTATGGACATTATTGTGTCATTTTCAATGTTTTTGCTGCTTTTATTGATGTTTGTGCTGCTTTTTTGGACATTTTATGTCTCATTTTCAATGTATTTGCAGCTTTTATGGACATTTTCGTCTCGTTTTCAATGTTTTTGCTGCTTTTATGGACATTATTGTGTCATTTTCAATGTTTTTGCTGCTTTTATTGACGTTTGTGCTGATTTTTTGGACATTTTATGTCTCATTGTCAATGTATTTGCAGCTTTTATGGACATTTTCGTCTCGTTTTCAATGGTTTTGCTGCTTTTATGGACATTATTGTGTCATTTTCAATGTTTTTGCTGCTTTTATTGACGTTTGTGCTGCTTTTTCGGACATTTTTGTCTCATTTTCAATGTTTTTGCAGATTTTATGGACATTTTGGTCTCGTTTTCAATGGTTTTGCTGCTTTTATGGACATTATTGTGTCATTTTCAATGTTTTTGCTGCTTTTATTGATGTTTGTGCTGCTTTTTCGGACATTTTTGTCTCATTTTCAATGTTTTTGCAGATTTTATGGACATTTTGGTCTCGTTTTCAATGTTTTTGCTGCTTTGATGGACATTTTGGTCTCGTTTTCAATGGTTTTGCTGCTTTTAATGGACATTATTGTGTCATTTTCAATACTTTTGCTTCTTTTATGGACGTTTGTGCTGCTTTTTTGGACATTTATTTCTCATTTTCAATGTTTTTGCTGCTTTTATGGACATTAGTGTTGTTTTTGTAGTAGATGTTTGCTTCTTTTTTGTCTCATTTTCAATGTTTTTCCCAAAGTTTTTCACGCCTTTTTCAAAGTTATTGTCTCTTTTCTGTATACATGCAGACATGTCCCGGGACCTCCCTAGATAGTTGGAGATACCAAAGTTACGACCTGGGGACAACAGTCTCTGAAACTGGTCCAGTATTGAACAAGAACGTTGCTGTAATGTAACCCTACAGGACTGATGTTCAGCAGCAGTTAGAGTCCACTAAAAGTTCTGTTGTTGCTGCTGACAGACTCAGATTATTATTCTAAGTGTCTGACAACATTATGGGATGGATCCCTACAGAGATAGACCTTTTAGTTAAAGAGTAAGATCCTTTTAGTTTAACATGAAACAGCCCCGAAATCACCATCACCAAACTCCACCAGACTCCATGTAAGTAATCAGGACTTTTAGCGTGTATAGAGCCAGCATATCTCCACCAGACTCCATGTAAATAATCAGGACTTTTAGTGTGTACAGAGCCATAATATCTCCACCAGACTCCATGTAAATAATCAGGACTTTTAGCGTGTATAGAGCCAGCATATCTCCACCAGACTCCATGTAAATAATCAGGACTTTTAGCGTGTATAGAGCCAGCATATCTCCACCAGACTCCATGTAAATAATCAGGACTTTTAGGGTGTATAGAGCCAGCATATCTCCACCAGACTCCATGTAAATAATCAGGACTTTTATCATGTATAGAGCCAGCATATTCCCACCAGACTCCATGTAAATAATCAGGACTTTTATCATTGTAAAACACACTTCATTCAAAGTGGACAGAAACTAAAAACTATCAAAAGCCGTCTTGGTTCATGTACGTGTGTGTGTGTGAGTGTGTATGTATATGTGTGTGTGTGTGTGTGTGTGTGTGTATATGTGTGTGTGTCTGGTCTGTGCGTCTGTATTTGTGAATGCGTGCATACAAGTGTACCAGTATGATTGCATGCATGTGTATGTGCGTAATTCTATCTGCTTGTTATGCAGGGTATCATTACATCCATATGGTCATCACACACACACACACAGACACACACACACACACAGAGACAGATCACAGAGCAGTTTTGTGGTTTCCAGCCACGTGCCTCCTCTTCCTTCTCCCTTCCTGTTCTCCTTATTTCCATCCCTCCTGTTTCTCTCTCTCTCTCTCTCCATTGTGTCCCCTTTTTCCATATTCATTACTCTGCTCAGGCTGCACAGCTTCTTCTATATATCTGCACCCACAGAAAGCCTCAAAACCATATAAACTGAAACCAAAAGTGGAAAAGTCTTCCCCGGGTTATGGAAGATACCGAGTCAGTCTATGGTTTTAAGAAGCTGATAAAAACTGAAGGAAGAACTGAAGGGGGAGGGGTGGGGATCAACTAAAGTCATGACCGCCCTCAGCTGATGTTCACAAAAAACCACACTCACACTCTGAGCCAGAAAATGTCCAAAAAAGTGTCCAAAAAAGTATTGAAAAAACGTCAGAAAATGCCCAAAGTCTCGAAAGAAGCTTCGAAAAAAGAGCTGAAAAAATGAAGGAAAAAAAAGTTGATAAAAGTTTCGAAAAAAGTGTCGAAAATTGTCCGAAGTCATGACTGAAGTTCACAAAGAACCACACTCACGCTCTGAGATCAGGAGCCAGAAAATGTCAAAAAATGTTTCATAAAGCATCGAAAAAAGTGTTGCAGATACATCAAAAAAACGCCCAAAGTCTCAAAAGAAGCTTGGAAAAAAGTGCTGAAAAAAAGTGTCAAAATGTGTCCAAAAAAGAATCACAGTGTTAAAAAAACGTGCAGAAAATACGCCAAAAAAACGCCCAAAGTCTCGAAAGAAGCTTGTAAAAAAGTGCTGAAAAAAATGTCGTAAAAAAGTGCTGAAAAAAGAATCACAAAGTGTTAAAAAAACGTGTAGAAAATACGTAAAAAAAAAACGCCCAATGTCTCGAAAGAAGCTTGGAAAAAAGTGCTGAAAAAAAAATTGATAAAAAGTGTCGAAAAAAGTGTCGAAAATTGTCCGAAGTTATGATCACCCTCAGCTGAACCACACTCACGCTCTGAGATCAGGAGCCAGAAAATGTCAAAAAAAGTTTCATAAAGCATCGAAAAAAGTGTTGAAAATACGTAAAGAAAAACGCCCAAAGTCTCGAAAGAAGCTTGGAAAAAAGTGCTGAACATTTTTTTGAAAAAAGTGCTGAAAAAAGTGTTAAAAGAATCACAAAGTGTTAAAAAAACGTGCAGAAAATACGGCAAAAAAACGCCCAAAGTCTCGAAAGAAGCTTGGAAAGAAGTGCTGAAAGAAGCTTGGAAAGAAGCTTGGAAAAAAGTGCCGAGGAAAAAAGTGTTAAAAAAGTGTTGAAAAAAAGTGTCTAAAAAAGTGTCAAAAAAAGTGTCAAAAAAAGTGTCAAGAAGAGAATCACAAAGTGTTAAAAAAACGTGTAGAAAATAAGTCAAAAAAACGCTCAGTCTCGAAAGAAGCTTTGAAAAAAGTGCTGAAAAAATGTCGAAAAAAGTGCTGAAAAAAATGTCGAAAAAGTGTCGAAATGTGTCAAAAAATAATCACAAAGTGTCAAAAAAAGTATCAAAAAATATGCAAAAAACCCGCCCAAAAACTCTCGAAAGAAGCCTCCAAAAAAGTGTCCAAAAAAAGGGAGCCCTTTGTGCCTCCAGTGTGGTTTCCACTGAGTATTTAACTTCTGTGTATGTCTTTTACTATTATTGTTTTGATATACTGCAGTTTCTTCTATTGCTATTGAACGTTGTACCCTGGTGTGTTAAAGGTGCTTAATAAAGAAAGTTGTTGTACTGTATTGTTGTATTTTTCATTTTGGGGTGGTTAGTGTTCACACTGCACTTTGATAAACACCAAACATTGTAAAAAATAAGTCGGAATATTACATACATATTATTATATTATACATATTGTATACGTATACACATACATACATATTACAGGTATAGTAGGAGGATTTCCCCCTGCTCTGGTGTTTTCCCCTTCTCATTCCCCCTGCTCTGGAGTTTCCCCTCTCATTCCCCCTGCTCTGGTATTTCCCCTTCTCATTCCCCCTGCTCTGGTGTTTCCCCTCTCATTCCCCCTGCTCTGGTGTTTCCCCTCTCATTCCCCCTGCTCTGGTGTTTCCCCCTCTCATTCCCCCTGCTCTGGCGTTTCGTTCCCCCCTCTCATTCCCCCCTGCTCTGGTGTTTCCACCTCTCATTCCCCCCTGCTCTGTCGTTTCCCCCTCTCATTCCCCCCTGCTCTAGCGTTTCCCCCTCTCATTCCCCCCTGCTCTGGCGTTTCCCCTCTCATTCCCCCCTGCTCTGGCGTTTCCCCCTCTCATTCCCCCTGCTCTGGTGTTTCCCACCTCTCATTCCCCCCTGCTCTGTCGTTTCCCCCTCTCATTCCCCCCTGCTCTAGCGTTTCCCCCTCTCATTCCCCCTGCTCTGTCGTTCCCCCCTCTCATTCCCCCCTGCTCTGGTGTTTCCCCCCTCTCATTCCCCCCTGCTCTGGTGTTCCCCCCTCTCATTCCCCCCTGCTCTGGCATTTTGTTTCTCCCTCTCATTCCCCCTGCTCTGGCGTTTCCCCCTCTCATTCCCCCCTGCTCTGGTGTTTCCCCCTCTCTCATTCCCCCCTGCTCTGGTGTTTCCCCCCCTCTCATTCCCCCCTGCTCTGGCGTTTCCACCTCTCATTCCCCCCTGCTCTGGTGTTTCCCCCCTCTCATTCCCCCCTGCTCTGGTGTTTCCCCCCTCTCATTCCTCCTGCTCTGGTGTTTCTCCCTGTCATTCCCCCTGCTCTGGCGTTTCCACCTCTCATTCCCCCCTGCTCTGGTGTTTCCCCCTCTCATTCCCCCCTGCTCTAGCGTTTTGTTTCCCCCTCTCATTCCCCCCTGCTCTGGTGTTTCGTTTCCCCCCTCTCATTCCCCCCTGCTCTGGCGTTTTGTTTTCCCCTCTCATTCCCCTTGCTCTGGCGTTTTGTTTTCCCCTCTCATTCCCCCCTGCTCTGGTGTTTTGTTTTCCCCTCTCATTCCCCCCTGCTCTGGCGTTTTGTTTCCCCCTCTCATTCCCCCCTGCTCTGGCGTTTCCACCTCTCATTCCCCCCTGCTCTGGTGTTTCCCCCTCTCATTCCCCCCTGCTCTGGTGTTTCCCCCCTCTCATTCTTCCTGCTCTGGTGTTTCTACCTCTCATTCCCCCCTGCTCTGGCGTTTCCTCCTCTCATTCCCCCTGCTCTGGTGTTGCGTTTCCACCTCTAATTCCCCCTGCTCTGGTGTTTCCGAGCCCCTAAACCGGAGACATTTTGGAAACACTTCTGACCCATTTTGGTGATGCTGAAAACAGAGACCCAGATGAAAAGGAATGACCAGATTATTAACTTAGCTATTATTATTATTATTATATATTATTATTATTATATTATTATTATTATTATTACTATCTGATACACAGTACAGGCCAAAAGTTTGGACACACCTTCTCATTCAATGCGTTTCCTTTTTATTTTCATGACTATTTACATTGTAGATTCTCACTGAAGGCATCAAAACTATGAATGAACACATATGGAATTATGTACTTAACAAAAAAGTGTGAAATAACTGAAAACATGTCTTATATTTTAGATTCTTCAAAGTAGCCACCCTTTGCTTTTTTTGATAACTCTGCAAACCCTTGGTGTTCTCTCAATGAGCTTCATGAGGTAGTCACCTGAAATGGTTCTTACCTTCACAGGTGTGCTTTGTCAGGGTTCATTAGTGGAATTATTTCCCTTATTAATAAAAAAGCAAAGGGTGGCTACTTTGAAGAATCTAAAATATAAGACATGTTTTCAGTTATTTCACACTTTTTTGTTAAGTACATAATTCCATATGTGTTCATTCATAGTTTTGATGCCTTCAGTGAGAATCTACAATGTAAATAGTCATGAAAATAAAAAGGAAATGCATTGAATGAGAAGGTGTGTCCAAACTTTTGGCCTGTACTGTATACGTTTCTCTCCGCTGAATGTGGTGAGTTCAGAAGGGCGTTATCAACGAGGTCATCGCTCCATCCAGCCTTCTGATTGGTTCATATAAAACAACAACAGAGCTGCCTTTCTGAGTTACAAGATGAAGAAGTGATCCCTGAACACCTCCATCAACTCAGGCGATGACTTCTTCACCTCCGTGTTTCTCTCCGCTCCTTTTAAATGCTTCCTCCTCCTCTTCCTCATCCTCTTCCTCCTCCTCTTCCTCTTCCTCCTCTTCCTCCTCATCACTCTTCACTTCTCTTTCTACTGTGCGAGTCTTTGAAGCTATCTGTGGCAGTCCTCTAAATCGACTAACCAGCACCCACGGGAGACATCAGGGCGCGCTGTAACATCAAGGCGTGTGTGTGTTTGCATGTGTGTGTTTCTATGTGTGTCTGTGTGTGTGTGTGTCTGTGTGTTTGCATGTGTGTGTGTTTGTGTGTCTGTGTGTGTGTGTGTGTCTGTGAGTGTCTCTGTGTGTATTTGTCTTTCTGTGTGTGTGTCTGTGTATCTGTGTGTATCTGTGTGTGTCTGTGAGTGTGTGTGTGTGTTTGTGTGTGTCTCTGTGTGTATCTCTGTGTGTGTGTGTCTCTGTGTCTGTGTGTGTGTCTCTGTGTGTGTGTGTCTGTGTCTGTGTGTGTGTGTGTGTCTGTATGTGTGTGCGTCTGAGGTTGTCTGAACCTTGCTGCTCTCCCGATGACCTCCACAATCAAAGCAGCAGCGAGGTGATCCCTGTGCAGTGTCTTCCTCCATCTCTCACATCACATACAGTATCTATCATCACTTTATCTTAGAGAAGGAGAGTTACGGAGGAGTTACGGAGGAGTTACGGGGGAGTTAGGGGAGGCTGCAGGTCCCACAGGGAGAGGGGGGCTTCTTATTAATGACTTCAGCTCACGACATGAATAATGCTTTTCATCGCGTTCAGAAAATGAGTGTGTGTTTTCAGTTGGGGTTAATATCTATTTCTGACTTTGAAGAGCAAAGCAGCGATGTGTCACACTGGTTTCAAACACTGATGAAAAAAGGATAATATAATATAATATATATATATATATATATATATATATATATATATATATATATATATATATATATATATATATATATATGTAACCAACCAGTACTCCAACCATACGAGGTTATCTGTGGGTCGCCCCCCCCCACCTCTAATCTGACCCACAGGAGCCTCATATCTAAACCAGAGAAGGTAACACACACACACACACACACACACACACACACACAGACAAACAAACACACACACACACACTGACACACACACATAATACCATCACACTGATCCATCCCATAATAGTGGAGATATATGTGTCAGCCTGGATCAAAGAGGAGGGAGAGCTGCTGAATTACAGTGTTTACAACACAAGTAATGTCCTCCCTACACGAAAAGGTCTTTGGAGTTTTAAATTAGACACACACACACATACACACACACACACACACAGACACACACACACACACACACACACACACACACACACACACACACACACACACACACACACACACACACACACAGACAGACACGCACCCCCTCTTGTGTGATTGTGTTTATATGAGTGTGAGTCTGTGTGTGTTTAAGTTCGTATGAAGTGGAAACTCTGGCATGTGGAATGTGTGTGTTTTGGACTGAGGAGCTGCCCATATGGAGAACAAGTGTTAGTGTGTAGCTGTGTGTATGTGTGTGTGTGTTAGTGTGTAGCTGTGTGTGTAGCTGTGTGTAGCTGTGTGAATACGAAAAAATTGTCCAAAACAACCTCGAAAAAGAGCGACAAAAACCGTCAATGTGTGAAAGAAATACGAAGGAATAGTTTAAATTACTGACAGCTGATGAGATCATGGATTCAGACAGACACCATGCTACATACCTGTGTGTGTGTCTGTGTGTGTGTCTGTGTGTGTGTGTCTGTGTGTGTGTGTCTGTCTATGTGTGTCTGTGTGTGTGTGTGTGTGTCTGTCTGTCTATGTATGTCTGTGTGCGTGTCTGTGTGTGTATGAGTGTGTGTGTGTGTTTGTCTATGTATGTCTGTGTGTTTGTATGTTTCTGTCTGTCTATGTGTGTACTTGTGTGTGTCTGTGTGTGTGTTTGTGTCTGTGTGTGTGTGTTTGTGTCCATGTGTCTGTGTGTGTGTGTCTATGTATGTCTGTGTGTGTGTGTCTATGTGTGTGTATGTCTATGTGTGTGTGTGTTTGTGTCCGTGTGTCTGTGTGTGTGTGTCTATGTATGTCTGTGTGTGTGTGTCTATGTGTGTGTATGTCTATGTGTGTGTGTGT
>CM046808.1:28242431-28244931 GCA_025617405.1 Perca schrenkii | reverse complement strand
AACGGTTGTGATTGGTGTAGAGCCCTCCTCAACGGTTGTGATTGGTGTAGAGCCCTCCTCAACGGTTGTGATTGGTGTAGAGCCCTCCTCAATGGTTGTGATTGGTGTAGAGCCCTCCTCAATGGTTGTGATTGGTGTAGAGCCCTCCTCAATGGTTGTGATTGGTGTAGAGCCCTCCTCAATGGTTGTGATTGGTGTAGAGCCCTCCTCAACAGTTGTGATTGGTGTAGAGCCCTCCTCAACAGTTGTGATTGGTGTAGAGCCCTCCTCAACGGTTGTGATTGGTGTAGAGCCCTCCTCAACGGTTGTGATTGGTGTAGAGCCCTCCTCAACGGTTGTGATTGGTGTAGAGCCCTCCTCAACGGTTGTGATTGGTGTAGAGCCCTCCTCAACGGTTGTGATTGGTGTAGAGCCCTCCTCAACGGTTGTGATTGGTGTAGAGCCCTCCTCAACAGTTGTGATTGGTGTAGAGCCCTCCTCAACAGTTGTGATTGGTGTAGAGCCCTCCTCAACGGTTGTGATTGGTGTAGAGCCCTCCTCAACGGTTGTGATTGGTGTAGAGCCCTCCTCAACGGTTGTGATTGGTGTAGAGCCCTCCTCAACGGTTGTGATTGGTGTAGAGCCCTCCTCAACAGTTGTGATTGGTGTAGAGCCCTCCTCAACGGTTGTGATTGGTGTAGAGCCCTCCTCAACGGTTGTGATTGGTGTAGAGCCCTCCTCAACGGTTGTGATTGGTGTAGAGCCCTCCTCAACGGTTGTGATTGGTGTAGAGCCCTCCTCAACGGTTGTGATTGGTGTAGAGCCCTCCTCAACAGTTGTGATTGGTGTAGAGCCCTCCTCAACAGTTGTGATTGGTGTAGAGCCCTCCTCAACGGTTGTGATTGGTGTAGAGCCCTCCTCAACAGTTGTGATTGGTGTAGAGCCCTCCTCAACGGTTGTGATTGGTGTAGAGCCCTCCTCAACGGTTGTGATTGGTGTAGAGCCCTCCTCAACAGTTGTGATTGGTGTAGAGCCCTCCTCAACGGTTGTGATTGGTGTAGAGCCCTCCTCAACAGTTGTGATTGGTGTAGAGCCCTCCTCAACAGTTGTGATTGGTGTAGAGCCCTCCTCAACGGTTGTGATTGGTGTAGAGCCCTCCTCAACAGTTGTGATTGGTGTAGAGCCCTCCTCAACGGTTGTGATTGGTGTAGAGCCCTCCTCAACGGTTGTGATTGGTGTAGAGCCCTCCTCAACGGTTGTGATTGGTGTAGAGCCCTCCTCAACAGTTGTGATTGGTGTAGAGCCCTCCTCAACAGTTGTGATTGGTGTAGAGCCCTCCTCAACAGTTGTGATTGGTGTAGAGCCCTCCTCAACAGTTGTGATTGGTGTAGAGCCCGCCTCAACTGTTGTGATTGGTGTAGAGCCCTCCTCAACAGTTGTGATTGGTGTAGAGCCCTCCTCAACGGTTGTGATTGGTGTAGAGCCCTCCTCAACGGTTGTGATTGGTGTAGAGCCCGCCTCAACAGTTGTGATTGGTGTAGAGCCCTCCTCAACGGTTGTGATTGGTGTAGAGCCCTCCTCAACGGTTGTGATTGGTGTAGAGCCCGCCTAAACAGTTGTGATTGGTGTAGAGCCCTCCTCAACGGTTGTGATTGGTGTAGAGCCCGCCTCAACGGTTGTGATTGGTGTAGAGCCCTCCTCAACAGTTGTGATTGGTTCCTCGATTTGTAAAAATTGGAAATGGGCTCGAATATCGATTTTCAAATAAATATGTGCAAACAAATGTACAAACACAACAATATTGACAAAAATAAAGTTGAAGAAGACTATTATTTCGTGCTGTATGTTTTTTGTGACAGTTTCCAGACAGCAATGAAGATCTAGAACACATGTGTCAAACTCAAGGCCCGGGGGCCAAATCAGGCCCCTCGCAGGTTTTGATCCGGCCCGCATTTCAATTTAGGTTCACAATAAATTTAGGCCCACCTAGTTTTTGGTGCTTTTATTTAATTTTTTTGACATTTTTGGGCGGTTTATGCACTTTTTTTCAATGCTTTAGGCACTTTGTTTTAACGATTTGGACGCTTTGCTCAATTTTTTTGTCACTTTTTCAGACAATTTTGATGTTTGTTTTTTTTGTTGGCCCTTTTCCAACTTTTTTGGCGCTTTATTCAACGTATTTGTCGCTGGCTGAGGAACTTTATTGCCAAACTTTTTGGGGGCTTTATGAGGCTCAAAATGTAAGTGAGAAGACTACAGTATATGAGACATGGAATAATACAGTCAAAATATTTGACTTTTTCTCTTAAATAAACACACGTCAATAATATCTACGTGTCTGGCTCTCAATAGGATTCTCATTTTCCAGTGTGGCCCTCTGGGAAAATGAGTTTGACATCCCTGATCTAGAAGGTGGATTTGTCGCGCTGGTGTCCAAAATAAAGACACAATAAAGTGCTCTAAAAAGGAAATGACAGTGGGTCAGTGAACGCACCGCGCGACAATCCTTTCCAGCAGGAGC
>CM046808.1:28232431-28234931 GCA_025617405.1 Perca schrenkii | reverse complement strand
CGTAAAAGGTCAACATCATTTTCAGGCACTCGGACTTGGTGGAACATCCCCTCAATATCCGCCATGATGGCAACTGGTTCCTGTCTGAACCGGAGGAGGACGCCCAGGAGGGTGTTTGTCAGATCGGGTCCTTGCAGTAGCTGACTGTTTAATGAGGTGCCCTGAAATGATGCAGTACAATCAAATACTACACGGATTTTCTTTTTCTTCTTATGGTAGACCCCATGGTGGGGTATATACCACACTCTACCATCACATCTGGACAGCTCGTCGTTTGGCACCTTCTCAGCATGGCCTTGGTCAAACATGGCATTCATAAAACATGTGCAGTCCGAATGAAAAGCCTCATTCTTCAGGAGTTTTCTTCGTAGAGTCATGGCTCGCAGCTCTGCTACGGCCTTGTTGTTTGGCATAGTCACATTGTCGTCTCGAAAGGGCAACCGCATTTCGTAGTGACCATCCTTTTTAATGGCTGACTCATCAGCTATTTTCAGGAATTTCTTGTCCTCAAAAGACGGCTCTGCTTGTTCTTCACAGGCCTTTTCTGGGAAGTCTTCATTGTACTGCTTAATGAGCAGTTCCTGTAGACAAGCCACAGAGATTCTGTTGAAAGAAACGCACGGTCGGAGTGTTTCATCGGTAAGTGAACCAACACGGGCCATTGATGATCCATCCTAAAAGGGTCCTGACAGCATAAGGCCCGTCTCTTTGGCTGTGTATGATTTCCCATGGTTCTAAAGCCCGCGGGGCATTGGCCCCAATGAGCAGACCGATGTCAGCGTTAATGGTGGTAAGTAGAATATCCTTCAGATATGGCCACTTTCGTATGTCCTCCTCTGTAGCGATGTTTTCATGGCTCACTGGTATGTTGGTTTGCGTGAAGACTTCAGGTAGTTCAATGAACGCTGTCCCTTCAAGGCTGCTCACCTCTAATCCTTTCACTTTATGTGTATCCACGACTTGTTCTTGTCCCATAGTTCTAAGTAGGATTCCTGTTCTTCTACCCTCTACGTGCAGTTCTTCCATCAGCTTGTCCGTGCAAAAAGATGCAGAACTCCCTGGGTCCAGAAACGCATAGGTTTGGATGACCCGGTTGCTCTTGCCAGAGGCAAGAGGGCCGCACTCTCAGCTACAGCTTGTGCGCGTAGGGAAGACACAGAGGAGGCCTTTGATCCTGCCTTAGACACGCTGTCTTCAGGAGCGATCTCTACAATACCCCTTTGTGGTTTTAATGCATATCTTGTCCAGTCCTCAACACGTTTTATGTAATCCTCAAACACCGTCATTTTAGGTTCATACCATTCAGCGTGATCATTATCCTTTTCCTCATCGGACATTAAGGCTACGTTTACACGTGGCCGGCTATTTTCATAAACGGACATTTCAACCTCTCGGTTTTCAGAAAATTGTTTGTTTATATGTACCCGTGTATATGTGCCGTCAATGCAGTTAAGAGCATGCCAGACCTGTAGGTGGCAGTGTAACGAGAAGCTCAAGCCCACGTTAGCCAATCAGAATCCCGACAATAGCAACAACAGCAACCAATCACGTCCTCTTTCTCTCTCTCGGCTGCCTAAACCTCCGTTTGTCTCAGTTTACATGCAAACGTGCAAACGAAGTTTGCCAAAATCTCCACTTTGGCCGGAGTTTTTATTAATAATCGTTTTCTGTGATAAAAACGAGGTTTTCGTGTAAATGAGAGGCCAAACCGCAGGAAAATATCTGCATCTTCCCTTCGTGTAAACGGGGCCTAAAGCCTGCGCATTTCCATGCAAGACTCTCAACAATGGTTACGACACTTAAACCAGCATCAAACAAACCCTTTGATTCATTCATCTCTCACACACCCAGTTTTCCACCGCGTCTCGCGGTTAAAGCTTTTAGTTTTTCCTCATCCATTGTTTCAGAGATTTACTGTTCAGTTTACGCACACATCTCCGTCTCCGTCTTTATTTGCGGTTATTCCCGCGATCTATTTCCAACACTAGAAGTGAACAATGTTCATAATAACATCCTCCGAAATGTTTGCTTGTGTTGTTTTGAATGAGGAAGTCCGTAATTTCGAAGCTCGTCAGGGAATAAACACACACACTACCACCTGTACAGGTGATCAGCCCAAACACTACCACCTGTACAGGTGATCAGCCCAAACACTACCACCTGTACAGGTGATCAGCCCAAACACTACCACCTGTACAGGTGATCAGCCCAAACACTACCACCTGTACAGGTGATCAGCCCACACACTACCACCTGTGCAGGTGATCAGCCCACACACTACCACCTGTGCAGGTGATCAGCCCAAACACTACCACCTGTACAGGTGAACAGCCCCAAATGGGTGGAGCTGAAACGTCACATGCTTACCACATTCACAAAACACCTGTGACAAGCAGCCTATCATAACAAACCATAATTAATCATTCCTACGAAATATGACATAACATAAAATAACATGAATGGCTCCAACAGTGTGTGCCTGTGTGTGTGTGTGTGTGTG
>CM046808.1:28217431-28222431 GCA_025617405.1 Perca schrenkii | reverse complement strand
AAACAGCAAAAACATGAAAGAAATGACAAAAAAAAATGACAAAAAAAAAGGAAAAAAACATGACAAAAAACATGACAAAAAACATGAAAAAAAAACAACAAAAACATGAAAAAAACAACAAAAACATGAAAATAAACAACAAAAACATGAAAAAAACGACAAAAATATGACGGTGACCAACGTCACACACTTAAAAAAAAAAAAATGTTGAGTTTAGGATATAGAAACATTGGGGAAGGCTTAAAAATAAATAATAACAGCTGAAAAACACCTCCTGCGGGACTCGATCCCGGCTCTGCTGGGTGAAAGTCCCTTTATACTACGACGAATATTCACACGTAATGTAGGTCAACGGTGGCTAGGGTTGGGCATCGTTTGGATTTTAACGATTCTGATTCCAATCCAGATTCTTCCTTCTGATTCCGGTTCTCATCGATTCTCGATTCCGATTCTTTGAGTGGTGGAGTTGAAACGGGTCACATGTTTATTGAGCAGCACTTGTCCCTCCCTCATCACCACCACTGAGGTGCCCTTGAGCAAGGCCCTTAACCTCCAACCGCTCCAGTGGAGCTGCTCAGTGGCCAGCAGATCAGACTGTGGTTGTACTGGGCAGCTTCCAGGTATGAATGTGTAACTGGTGTGAATGTGTAACAGGTGAGAATGTGTAACAGGTGTGAATGTGTAACAGGTGAGAATGTGTAACAGGTGTGAATGTGTAACAGGTGAGAATGTGTAACAGGTGTGAATGTGTAACAGGTGAGAATGTGTAACAGGTGTGAATGTGAGAATGTGTAACAGGTGTGAATGTGAGAATGTGTAACAGGTGTGAATGTGTAACAGGTGAGAATGTGTAACAGGTGTGAATGTGTAACAGGTGAGAATGTGTAACAGGTGTGAATGTGAGAATGTGTAACAGGTGTGAATGTGAGAATGTGTAACAGGTGTGAATGTGTAACAGGTGTGAATGTGTAACAGGTGTGAATGTGAGAATGTGTAACAGGTGTGAATGTGAGAATGTGTAACAGGTGTGAATGTGAGAATGTAATGTTAAAAACCACCACTCAGAGTTGACTCAGACAGACTGATGTTTAAAACTCAAACCACAAAGGGAAACGCAGGTCTCAATTTCTGTGGTTGACTCCCAGGGCTGCTACAGATAAAATACCCACAATCCACCTCTCCCCCTCCTGTTTCCCATGATGCATTCCTGTATGAAGTGCCGCAACCACAGGCACGATAACCGCAGACGCGAACAATGAGAGCTCACAGGGATCCATGTGGTCGGGTTTAACTTTGGGTTGTCAGGGGGATACAGTAATAACTACCAGCCAATCAGAGTTCAGCGTTGTGTCTGTACGCGCTGCCTGCAGGTTCAAACATCCGGAGGAGCTCCAAGCCAATCAGAGTTTAGCGTTACGTTACATGTCATTTAGCTGGCCCTTTTATTTATATTATTGCATATTTATCTGGAGCAACTAGGGGTTAAGTGCCTTGCACAGGGACACTTTGGTTGATGTATCGCAGTGGGAATTGAACCCTGGGTCTCCCACACCAAAGGCATGGGTCACATGCACTGGGCCACCCCCACCCACGTGCTGAAAACATCCGGAGGAGCTCCACGCCAAAGGCTGAAAGCCACGAGTCTCGAGTTCAGCTTCAGCACTTCAACTCCCAACAGTCACAACTTTTAGGTTTCTGTCGCCTTTTCGAGTTTTTTAAGACATCTTTTTTCTTTTCTTTTTTTATAAATAACATTTTTCCAAATTTTTTCTGCTTTTAAGGATTTTTTTTGTTTTTTTTTGGTTTTTGTCCCGTTGGATTTTTGAGCATATTAAACATTTCATTTCCTGCAACAATTTATGGTGTAAATGTATTTAATTTATTATTTTTTTATTTATTATGTTAAGGAAATTATAATTAGATATTTCAGGGGGCAAGTTCTGATTGTTGGGGGGGGTTGTAGTGTGTGTGTGTGTGTGTGTGTGTGTGTGTGTGTGTGTCTGTGTTTATGTGTGCCTCTGTGTGTGTGTGTGTGTGTGTGTGTGTGTGTGAGTGTGTGAGTGTGTGAGTGTGTGTCTCTGTCTCTGTGTGAGTGTGTGTGTCAATGTGTGTGTGTGTATGTATGTATCTGTGTGAGTGTCTCTGTGTGAGTGTCTCTGTGTGAGTGTGTGTGTCTGTGTGTGTGTGTCTCTGTGGGAGTGTCTCTGTGTGAGTGTGTGTGTCTGTGTGTGTCTCTGTGTGTGTGTCTCTGTGAGTGTGTCTCTGTGAGTGTGTGTGTGAGTCTCTGTCTCTGTGTGTCTGTGAGTGTGTGTGTGAGTCTCTGTCTCTGTGTGTCTGTGAGTGTGTGTGTGAGTCTCTGTCTCTGTGTGTCTGTGAGTGTGTGTCTCTGTGGGAGTGTCTCTGTGTGAGTGTGTGTGTCTGTGTGTGTGTGTCTCTGTGTGTGTGTCTCTGTGAGTGTGTCTCTGTGAGTGTGTGTGTGAGTCTCTGTCTCTGTGTGTCTGTGAGTGTGTGTGTGAGTCTCTGTCTCTGTGTGTCTGTGTGTGTGTGTATGTCACCCCCTCCTGTAAATTAGGCCTATTATATGAGCGTCCCGACCACCTCTCATCATATACGTTTCCCTTTCTTCGTGTTCCTCTGCTTTCTTCTTTCTGCAGCGAGCGCTCAGAAGATGTTCAGCCCTGAGCTGTGTGAACTTTAAAGTAGAGTCCTCCATCACAGGCGTTCAAAAATATCTCCTGCTGAGATCTAACGATAACGCGGGGCTCATCTTCCTTCCCAACGCATCACATCTTCATTCAGAGTGAGAAGGCTGAGAGCTCGGCTAGAATCCCTTTTCTTTCTCCCATGCAGTTTCCAATTATTAAATCCTTGCCTGGTGAACACTACAGACCGCTTTCAGACCGGAGGGATTCATGCAGTTCTTAGAAGATAACATTTCTAAAACCCTTTTTTTCTTGTGTTGAGACTAGACCAATTTGGGGATTATTAAGTGCAGGGTTCATACGCATGTTAACCAATACTTTTCTATGACATTTCCATGACTTTTCCATGACTTTTCCATGACTTTTTCCATGATATTTCCATAACGTTTCCATGACTTTTTCATGACATTTCCATGACTTTTCCATGACATTTCCATGACTTTTCCATGACATTTCCATGACTTTTCCATGACTTTTTCATGACTTTTCCATGACTTTTTCATGACTTTTCCATGACTTTTTCATGACTTTTTCATGACTTTTCCATGACTTTTCCATGACATTTCCATGACATTTCCATGACATTTCCATGACTTTTTCATGACTTTTCCATGACTTTTTCATGACTTTTCCATGACTTTTCCATGACATTTCCATGACTTTTCCATGACATTTCCATGACTTTTCCATGACTTTTTCATGACTTTTCCATGACTTTTTCATGACATTTCCATGACTTTTTCATGACTTTTCCATGACTTTTCCATGACATTTCCATGACTTTTTCATGACATTTCCATGACTTTTTCATGACATTTCCATGACTTTTCCATGACTTTTCCATGACTTTTCCATGACATTTCCATCACTTTTCCATGACATTTCCATCACTTTTCCATAACATTTCCATCACTTTTCCATGACATTTCCATCACTTTTTCATGACATTTCCATCACTTTTCCATGACATTTCCATGACTTTTCCATGACTTTTCCATGACATTTCCATGACTTTTTCATGACTTTTCCATGACATTTCCATGACTTTTCCATGACTTTTTCATGACATTTCCATGACATTTCCATGACTTTTCCATGACATTTCCATGACTTTTCCATGACTTTTTCATGACATTTCCATGACTTTTCCATGACATTTCCATGACATTTCCATGACTTTTCCATGACTTTTTCATGACATTTCCATGACTTTTCCATGACTTTTCCATGACAGCTCATGACTTTTTCATGACTTTTCCATGACTTTTCCATGACATTTCCATGACATTTCCATGACTTTTTCATGACTTTTTCATGACTTTTCCATGACTTTTCCATGACTTTTCCATGACAGCTCATGACTTTTTCATGACTTTTCCATGACATTTCCATGACATTTCCATGACATTTCCATGACCGAGCAGAATGAGGTGACTAGAGTCTCTCAAAATCTGAAGAAAATCTTTTAAACTGACCTTTGTTGATCTGAAATGAAGACAGATTCAACTGCATACACACACACACACACAGACACACACAGACACACACAGACACAGACACACCCACACACACACACACCACTGTGTAGGAGGGTCTGGCTATAAGAGTCTATATAGATGCTGTAACATAAAGAGCATTATAATAATCCATCCTTAACCAAATGAAGACATGACCTGTCTTCTCTTCTCTGGACCATCCATGGTATGGTTTACATTTTGTACTACTTTGTAATCTGCAAGAGTGGCTTTATCATTTCTGTGTGAGTGTGTGTGTCAATGTGTGTGAGTGGCTTTATCATTTCAAGTGTTGTCAAATGAAAAAAGAAAAAAAGGTTATTCCCTAGAAATTCAATTTACAAAATATCTTTCCACTTTTCATCATCTATAAACTCAGGAATCAAAGTCTCCATTTTGTAATGAAAATGTGTTAACTGTGTCAGGTAGGCAAGAAGCTCTGGGAGATAACTTTCACAGAACAATCAATCCAGAACGTGTGTACTAGTTTGTCATTATTCCATTTTTGGATTAGACGAGCTGATGAAATCTTAACGACACGAACATGTCGACCATCTTCAGGAAACAGACTTCAGTGTTTTTACTCTCTGAATTCCTCTCCACAACGTTCTGAACTGCTCCGTGCAACAGCATGTTTTCCCAGCGAAATGAATGAAAAATGAGAATATATATAAAACATAAAACATGTTTTTAAAAGCAACACTGTCACACAAGCAGCATTCCCTGACACAACAAATCAAACGCACCCTCGGGTGTCTGCGTAGTTCAGAGTCCAAGATGGTTT
>CM046808.1:28209931-28214931 GCA_025617405.1 Perca schrenkii | reverse complement strand
CCCTGTCGCCAGGTCCGTCATGGCAACGCCCGGACGCACCGGCTCCCCGTCCTGCCGGCAGAAGCAATGCATCATGGGAGGAAACCCTAACACAACATGATGAACTGACTGCTACGTGCTGCAGCATTTTTTCCCAGCGAATCAAATGACAAATGAGAATATATATATAAAACATAAAACATGTTTTTAAAAGCAACACTGTCACACAGGCAGCATTCCCTGACACAACAAATCAAACGCACCCTTGAGAGTCTCGAATACTTCAGAGACCACGATAGTTTTAGGATTAAGGAGCGTTTGATTAGTTTAAACACACACAGGGGAGGGTGAGAAAGCAGCAAACAGCAGTGTTTTGACTGGGGGTGTTTTTGAGACAAGACCGAGACTTTGGGGGGTCGAGACCGAGACAAGACCGAGACTTTGGGGGGTTGAGACCGAGACAAGACCGAGACTTTGGGGGGTTGAGACCGAGACTTTGAGGGATTGAGACCGAGACTTTGGAGGGTTGAGACCGAGACAAGACCGAGGATTTGGGAGGTTGAGACCGAGACTTTGGGGGGTTGAGACCGAGACTTTGGGGGGTTGAGACCGAGACTTTGGGGGGTTGAGACCGAGACAAGACCGAGACTTTGGGAGGTTGAGACCGAGACTTTGGGGGGTTGAGACCGAGACTTTGGGGGGTTGAGACCGAGACTTTGGGGGGTTGAGACCGAGACAAGACCGAGACTTTGGTGGGTTGAGACCGAGACAAGACCGAGGATTTGGGGGGTTGAGACCGAGACAAGACCAAGGATTTGGGGGGTTGAGACTGAGACTTTGGGGGGTTGAGACCGAGACTTTGAGGGGTTGAGACCGAGACAAGACCGAGACTTTGGGAGGTTGAGACCGAGACTTTGAGGGGTTGAGACCGAGACTTTGAGGGGTTGAGACCGAGACAAGACCGAGACTTTGGGGGGTTGAGACCGAGACTTTGAGGGGTTGAGACCGAGACTTTGGGGGGGGGGTTGAGACCGAGACTTTGGGGGGTTGAGACCGAGACTTTGAGGGGTTGAGACCGAGACAAGACCGAGACTTTGGGGGGTTGAGACCGAGACAAGACCGAGGATTTGGGGGGTTGAGACCGAGACAAGACCGAGGATTTGGGGGGTTGAGACTGAGACTTTGGGGGGTTGAGACCGAGACTTTGAGGGGTTGAGACCGAGACAAGACCGAGACTTTGGGAGGTTGAGACCGAGACTTTGAGGGGTTGAGACCGAGACTTTGGGGGGTTGAGACCGAGACTTTGGGGGGTTGAGACCGAGACTTTGAGGGGTTGAGACCGAGACTTTGAGGGGTTGAGACCGAGACTTTGAGGGGTTGAGACCGAGACTTTGAGGGGTCGAGACCGAGACAAGACTGAGACTTTGATGAAATAATCAAAAAGGGATAACAGAGGTGAATTCTGTGTGTAGTAATGTCCTCTTTGTTTTCTACGAGCGAACAGATAAACCCTAAGTGGAGGAAATCAACTCCACCACCTTGATTCAAAACTCCCTTTACATGTTTTGTTTCCTGTCTCCTGCACATAACTTTCTTGGGCGTGCTCGTTAAGGGTGTGGCGGAGACAAATTTCAAATTAGAAATTAATTTAATGGTTGCATTAGAAGCAGGACGTTTTACAGCCAACCACAGTAACGATGTTAACACACACACACTACCGGTCAAAAGTTTGGGGTCACTTAGAAATGTCCACTCCAGATATATACCAGCTGAGATCGGTTGCATTGTTTTTTTAACCAGCACAGCAGTTTTCAGATTACATCATCAGTCCTTCCAGAAAAATGCTTTGAGTTTTTTTGTGATTGTTGCGGGGCAAAAATCCTTGATTATGCGGCACGTTTTCTTAAAAAATGCGATTGACTATGCTGTATATGATATTTATGCCGTTTTATGCGATGAAATTGCGGGAACTTGCAAATACTGTGGTTTGATGAAACCCCCCCCAACACCCAGCTTTTCGATGATGTTCACGTCGCGTAATGACGTCACTTCATAACATTCACATGGCAACAAGGGGAAATTGCTGCTCTTGTTATTATTTTATTTTATTTTAAGTTTATTTGAATAGGGACAAGTATGTTACATAAGCTCATGTTACATACTACATTTAGCCAAAGCTAATTCTCAATGTCAGTCCCTAGTGGGCCTTTACATAAAATCCAACAATACATAGTTAAAATAAACATAATGATACAGTATGACACAATAACAACGAAGCTGACAGTCAGTGGTCACATGTTTGACCTCCTGATTAAAGAGTCTTTAAGTTTGTGTTTGAAAAGGACCCAGTTTGACTCTCCTTTCAGTTCAGTGGGGAAACAGTTCCAAGCTTTTGTGCCTTGTACAGAGAAAGCTGATTGTCCAAAATGAAGTACTACATTTCGGGATCTGGCAGTTCCTGTTCTGAGCTCCTCTAGTCCTTGAACCCACAGCCCTGAGAGCAACTATGCACTCACTCAAGACCTGTGGCGCTTGCTGATTTAAACATTTATGCATCAGCTTCAACAAAGAAAATGTAAAGAAATTTGCAAAAGATGAAATGTTTAAATTCCTCAAACTAACACAGTGATGTGACCTAATGGGTTTCCTATCTAGGATTTTATAAATCATTTGAATTGGCTTGACTGTAGTAACAGTAGCCTGTGACCATGTGCAGATGCAGTAACTTATATGCGAGAAGATCATTGTGTGAAGTAAACGCAACATTTTTTAACTTCTGCTAAGATATATTATGGGACTATGAGGGATTATGAAATCATGCAAGTCCCGTATATTTTGCGCGGAAATCGGCAATTTATGCGGCGAAAGTGCAGCGTATTTGAAAAAATGCCCCCCCGCATAAATATGCAGACTTTGGCTGATTATGCATTGAATTATGAGATTGCGTGTTTCTGGAGGTACTTATTACATAAGACAGAAGTTGCTGAAGAAACGCTTGAAATCCATGCTTTTTGGTCTAAACGTCGTACCCAAATTAAAAGTGGTCCAGCTCCCATGTACTTTGACACTCTGGGGTGTGCCTGATATCATTGCAAAGGTGATTGATGTGGGTGTGTTTGTGTATTTGAGAAGTGTAGTATTTTGTAGTTTTTGGGCTTTTTTCTTTGCACTTTTCAAATGGAAATAAAAAGTTGAGTCTTTTGGCTTCTGGATTGTTTCTGCAGTAAGCTGAGCCATGTGGCTAATGCCCTGTGTTGTCTGTCACCTGTCAGATGTGGTTACAGCAGTTCATTCTAATCATTTTACAGATGTAGGACTTGGACCTCCATTCTAGCCTCTGTTACTCTGTCAGTAAGGCCTAGAATCACCCTGACACTTGGAACAAACATTTGAGAGTGTTTCCTTTCCAATAATGTCAGGCACACCCCAGAGTGTCAAAGTATATGGGAGCTGGACCACTTTTAATTTGGGTATGATATTTAGACCAAAAAGCATGACATTTCATGCGTTTCTTCAGCAACTTCTGTCTACAACAGTCGAGAACACCTTTCGCAGTTACAGTGGGGAGAACAAGTATTTGATACACTGCAGATTTTGCAGGTTTTCTACAAAGCAGAGTTACCGAATCTAAAACAAAAATCCAGAAAATCACATTGTATGATTTTTAAGTAATTAATTTGCATTGTATTGCATGACATAAGTATTTGATACATCAGAAAAGCAGAACTTAATATTTGGTACAGAATCCTTTGTTTGCAATTACAGAGATCATACGCTTCCTGTAGATCTTGACCAGGTTTGCACACACCACAGCAGGGATTTTGGCCCACAGACCTTCTCCAGATCCTTCAGGTTTCGGGGATGTCGCTTGAAAGCGTGTGGACAGGTGTCTTTTATACAGGTAACGAGTTCAAACAGGTGCAGTTAATACAGGTAATGAGTGGAGAACAGGAGGGCTTCTTAAAGAAAAACTAACAGGTCTGTGAGAGCCGGAATTCTTACTGGTTGGTAGGTGATCAAATACTTATGTCATGCAATAAAATGCAAGTTAATTATTTAAAAATCATACAATGTGATTTTCTGGATTTTTGTAAGAGTACCTATGATAAAAATTAAAGACCTCTACATGCTTTGTAAGTAGAAAAACCTGCAAAATCTGCAGTGTATCAGATACTTGTTCTCCCCACTGTATGTAAGCATATAATGTAATCTGAAAACTGCTGCCCTGATTAAAAAAAACAATGCAACTGATCTCAGCTGCTTTTCTGTCTGGAATGAAGTGGACATTTCTAAGTGACCCCAAACTTTTGACCAGTACTGTAAATCACACGACGCACAGGCAGTTTTAGTGATGTCTCTGCAGTTGTGTCGGTCTTGAAATAAAATCTCTAGTCCTCTTTATCGGAGACCGAGACAACACGGAGTAAAACCACGGTTGATTCTGGTCTGGAGTACTACAACTAGGGCTGCCACCTCTTAGTCGATTAGTCGACTAATCGGTTGTTTTGGTCTTAGTCAACTTAGATTTCTTTAGTCGATTAGTCATTTTTTATGCTTATTCATGCATAATTACTTATTTCCTAGAAATTCTGAGCACATTTATGGTAAACACAAGATTTAAAGTGGTGCTTTTGCAGAATTAATTGTGGAGAAACTCAGTTTTGCAGATGGTTAATTAACTACATTTATATTGTGCTTTTCTAGTCTTAACCACCTCTCAAAGCGCACAGCTCTGTCAATTAAATCAACTAATAATCAACTAATCGATTAGTCGACAACATCCTACAAGTGTTAGTCGACTAAGAATTTCTTTAGTCGAGGACAGGCCTAACTAAAACGCTGCCTGAGGTCCCACGCTCGCTCCCCGAACAGGAAACAAGTCTCCACACCAATATTTCACCACGTTAACGATGTGGTTAAAACCCAGAGGTCTGGTTAGGAGGACTTGTTGTGGTGAAGTACTACGGAGTTAAACTAATGGAGTTTGTCCCCAGGGTGCCATGGAAAACGGTTTATGGGGC
>CM046808.1:28192431-28204931 GCA_025617405.1 Perca schrenkii | reverse complement strand
TGACAGAAACGACAGATTTTGGGGGGACATGAATCCACGAAGCATCCAGCTCGGGATGGAACCAGGCCGTAAATCAGCCCGCTGCGTCCAGCTGCTGCAGCTTAATGAGGCCTCCTGGGTAATGTAGTGTTTTTCCTAAAGGATGGGAGGAGGAGGAGGAGGATAGAAGGGAAGACAGAGAGGAAGCTGGAGCAGAGGAACTTAAAGCCAGTTAGAAGACAAAAGGAGAGGAAGTGATTGGGTTGAAACTCAGAGACAGTTTGATCTTAACACTCGGGCTGCAATTTTTGGTTTTACACACACAACAAACATATATTTAACATATAACAACATTTTAAATTAAAACTTTTTTATCAATGTTGTGGTCGTCTTTTTAGACACTTTTGTCGCTTCCCCACTACCCACTTTTTTTGTCACATTTTTGTTTTTGTCACTTTTTTATTAATTTTCTTCCGATGTTTTTGTCGATTATTTCTGCGCTTTTTGAAGCTTTTGTCAACGTTCTTTGATCTTTTTTTCTATACTATTTATTTTTTCTACTATAAATTGAATGAAAGTAGTGAACTGATCATTTATTTAACTTCTAAAGAGTGTTGTATGGATCCATCTACATCATTTATTTTGACAATTTGGTTGAAAGAAACAGCATGGTTAAAAAAATTGGACTTTTAACAGGGTATATACAGAAATCCTGGAGGTAAATTCAATACCTTTTAATACCATTGTTAATACCTTCTCAATATTATATTAAAATGACACGCCACTGAGTTGCAGGTTTATACGGCACCACGTTTCTAACCATTAATCGGAGTTTGATATTAATAAAACTACACCCTCTAGGCCAATAGAACAATGCAGATAGGGAAAGTCAACAGAATAGTTCAAAAAATTAATACCTCGTAAAATGACAAATTAATACCATTTAATGGTCTTAATTTTTACTAATTTGATTTACTACCTTTTAATACTTTTTAAAACCCCACGGACACCCAGTTTAAAGATGAATGTATCTAAATATGTACGTTTCATATATCTGTAAGAGGTCTTGATACTAATAGAGCAACATGATGTCACTTTATTGCCTTCAAATCACAGTTTTAGTTTTAATATATTTTGATGTTCGGTTATAATAAAACAAACAAGTTTATTTTTAAACTGCATTATCATATTATTTTAATGAGGACTCATAAATAACTACAAATAACTAATGTTAGGGAAATCTGTTCACGTTTTGTTACGCGTTTACGGATTGTTTTTTTTAAATATATATCGGCCGATATATATCGGAATATTGGATTTTTAAATCACCAAATATTTGTATTGATATCAGCCTTAAAAATCCCTTATGTGTCGGGCTCTAATGCACATCCTGCACACACTCTCTTTAACCTCCTCCACAGCTTCTTTCCCACTGCCATCACTCTAATTAACTGAGGATAAGTGGGGTCACCCCCACTTTGGCCACTCACCCTCTTCTCTACACATTACATATGCATCATTCCAATATGCATCTTCCACACAACTTTGCACTATTACTTTTTGCACTTTACATCCCACTCCAGGTTTACTTGTCTTATTTGTATCTTTGTATATTAAGTTCATATGTGCCTATATGTATAGTGTTGTCTCTATTGTACAGTATGAGTCTATATTACTATTGGTCTACTGAATGTTTACTACTACATGTTTTTTCTTTTTTTAAGATTATTTTTTGTGGCTTTTCCCTTTATTTCAGAGTGGCAGTGGATAGACATGAAAGGGGGGAGAGATGGGGGGACGACATCAGGGCTGTGCTCGATTGAAGAAATTCTTAGTCGACTAACATTCAATTGTATCGATTAGTTGATTTAATCGACAGATCTGTAAATCTGAGTTTCTCCACAAAGAGTCATGCTAAAAGCACCACTTTAATTCTTGTGTTTACCAGAGATGTGCTCGTACTTTTCTTGGAAATAAGTCATTCAGCATGAAAACAGCATCAAACATGACTAATGGACTAAAGAAATCTAAGTTGACTAAGACCAAAACCACCGATTATTTGACTAATCTGGAGCAGCCCTAGATGACACACAGCAAAGGGCAGCAGGTCGGATTTGAACCCACGCCGCTGCAGGACTCAGCCAACATTGGGCTCTTACTGGGTGAGCTAGAGGTCACCCCTACTATTACTACTACTACATGTAGGGCTGGGCGATAAAACGATAACGATATGTATCGCGATAGACACGTAATCAATATCAATAGAAAATGCGGTCGATAAAACGTTCGATAATTTGTTTTTCTTCTTCGGAAGAAACCAGAGGTTGTGAAGCAAGTTTGGTTGCATGAACAAAGGCCCTCACTCTCTGGTAACCTAGCAACGTAGGGAGTGACACTCTAACAGCCAATCATGTAACAGTATCAAGTTTGGTTGCGCCACATCGCTGTCTCGTGTTCTTCAATAACAGAGCCGGCGTGGAGCGATAAGTGGAAAGTGAGTGCCGCAGCGAGCGAGGAAATTGTTGATAAAACAGGAAAAGTCAGTATGGCAGTTTTTGGGATTTTATAAGTCTGACCGTCGTCCCCACCAACACTACCGCAAACTTGTTTTACCACCTTAGCCGCGCTCACGCTTTGGAGCACAGCCGTATTCGCCATCAACGTCCAACAACATCTGCAGCTGCAACACGGCACAAGCAGCAGACCACCATGGAGAGGTACTCTGCATCAGCGCCTTACTAAACGCTACAAGCAGCAGACCACCATGGAGAGGTACTCTGCATCAGCGCCTTACTAAACGCTACAAAGAAATAACAAAGGCAGGCATGCTGAGCACTGTCCAGAAGCCAGGTTACCAACCTAGCACTAAACCTGCAGAAAATAGTTCTTCTCAGGTTTCAGGTTTCTCTGTTTATATTTAACACTTCGCACCATTTTATTACACCTTATTAAGCAGTTCTTACTTATTCTTTCTTCACTGTGATTTTAGAATTATGTTTATATTTTAATTATTTGAGTGATTTCCATGGTTGTGTTGACATTTCTGCTTTTATAATTCAGGGGATTATAATCAGAGGAAGGTTAAGTTTAAAATAAAAATGTTTAAATGTAATATATTTTTCTCCTGGTCCTTATTTTAAATAGGTCATAAAAAATATCAATAATTATCGATATCGACCGATCGATATGAAACACTTATATCGTGATACAGTTTTCAGGCATATCGCCCAGCCCTAACTACATGTCTATTTGTTGAATGTATAGAGAGTTAACACCTACCCAAGTCTAATTCCTTGTGTATGGGAGTATACTTGGCCAATAAATCTGATTCTGATTCTAAAAAGGTGTGGTACTTACAGTGGCCGACCGTAGTTACTACTTACTAAATATATTTAGGTTATAAAACCCTAAATTATCCTGTATTATAGATACATGTCTGGTCCCAGAATCGTTGCAGTGAAAGAGCTCATGAATGTCTGAATGAAACCAACATGAAGCAGTCAGTGGTGTAATGGGTGAAGTCTTTATGTGGAGTCCAGCCACATCTAGTGGCTGAGTCTGAGAACTGCACTCCCAAAATTAGTATTTGGTGAGAAAATAAGGTTCAATTGGAAAGACGAGAGCAGATCCTGCAAGGAAAAAATGCAATAACTTGATGCAAATTTACTCTAATTAGAAAAAGAATCAAGCACAATATTTTTGACAAAAGTTGGGTAAGTAAAAGTCACTCTCTCGCCTACAACTAGTTCAGAACTCAGACAAAGTAAAACTTTCACCAAACCAAATAAATAATCAGGACTTTTAGCATGTATAGAGCCAGCATATCTCCACCAGACTCCATGTAAATAATCAGGACTTTTAGCGTGTATAGAGCCAGCATATCTCCACCAGACTCCATGTAAATAATCAGGACTTTTAGCGTGTATAGAGCCAGCATATCTCCACCAGACTCCATGTAAATAATCAGGACTTTTAGTGTGTATAGAGCCAGCATATCTCCACCAGACTCCATGTAAATAATCAGGACTTTAAGCGTGTATAGAGCCAGCATATCTCCACCAGACTCCATGTAAATAATCAGGACTTTTAGCGTGTATAGAGCCAGCATATCTCCACCAGACTCCATGTAAATAATCAGGACTTTTAGCGTGTATAGAGCCAGCATATTTCCACCAGACTCCATGTAAATAATCAGGACTTTTAGAGTGTATAGAGCCAGTATATTTCCACCAGACTCCATGTAAATAATCAGGACTTTTAGCGTGTATAGAGCCAGCATATCTCCACCAGACTCCATGTAAATAATCAGGACTTTTAGCGTGTATAGAGCCAGCATATCTCCACCAGACTCCATGTAAATAATCAGGACTTTTAGCATGTATAGAGCCAGCATATCTCCACATGTAAATTGATAGTTTTATTTCAACAGAAACACAATAAAACTATGAAAAGCCGTTTTGGGTCATCTGTCCACTTTTCCAACTACCACAACTCTAGTTTTGGTTGAAATAAACACAGTTTACAGATTTATATGTGATAATATGTTGGCTCTATACACGCTTAAAAGTACTGTTTTTTTAAACAGAGTCTGGTTTAGTTTAGTGCTAGTGACTTCAGAGCTGTTTCTGGTTAAATAGAAAGGTCTTAAAGAGGTTTTAAAGGTCTATCTCTGTAGGGATCCTTTCTATAATGTTGTCAGACACTTAGAATAGACGCTAACTGCTGCTGAACATTAGTCCTGTAGGGTTACATTACAGCCTGGTCTGTGGCTGTTGGTTACAGCGATCACGCTGAACATAGGGTCTGGAAGGGTTTAAATGTTCAGCACTGACAAAGAGACTTCCTCTCACATGTATCTAATCCAGAGTGAGTCCACCCACAGTTTCTGCCGCCATACGCTGCACATTAGCCTTCCCGTTACAGCTCACTCTGCCCTGTTTTCTGTGATTGCTGCCTGCAGCTGGTCCAGATTACCCAGCCGCCACAACAGTTGGGCCAGCAGGACCATTTCCTGCTGAGGAGGGCTCATCGCCGCCTGTTAACTGTAATGGGCCTTTAAACGAGACTCAGACACAAGTCAGGACTCAGTGAAGAGAGGCGAACAACAGCGGATAGAAAACACAAGATCTAGGGGCCGGGTGGGCTCAGTGGGTAGAGCAGGCGCACATAACGATAGAGGTTTATGCCTCGATGCAGAGGTCCAGGGTTCGAATCCGACCTTCTCTCTCTCTCCTCTTTCTCATCTAGCTGTCCTTTAAAGGTGTGTTCAGGTGCATTCTGGGTGTGCTAGTCTTACAGGGAGGTGTGTTCAGGTGCATTCTGGGCGTGCTGGTCTTACAGGGAGGTGTGTTCAGGTGCATTCTGGGCATGCTGGTCTTACAGGGAGGTGTGTTCAGGTGCATTCTGGGCGTGCTGGTCTTACAGGGAGGTGTGTTCAGGTGCATTCTGAGCGTGCTGGTCTTACAGGGAGGTGTGTTCAGGTGCATTCTGAGCGTGCTGGTCTTACAGGGAGGTATGTTCAGGTGCATTCTGGGGCGTGCTGGTCTTACAGGGAGGTGTGTTCAGGTGCATTCTGGGCGTGCTGGTCTTACAGGGAGGTGTGTTCAGGTGCATTCTGGGGCGTGCTGGTCTTACAGGGAGGTGTGTTCAGGTGCATTCTGGGGCGTGCTGGTCTTACAGGGAGGTGTGTTCAGGTGCATTCTGGGTGTGCTGGTCTTACAGGGAGGTGTGTTCAGGTGCATTCTGGGTGTGCTGGTCTTACAGGGAGGTGTGTTCAGGTGCATTCTGGGCGTGCTGGTCTTACAGGGAGGTGTGTTCAGGTGCATTCTGGGCGTGCTGGTCTTACAGGGAGGTGTGTTCAGGTGCATTCTGGGCGTGCTGGTCTTACAGGGAGGTGTGTTCAGGTGCATTCTGGGGCGTGCTGGTCTTACAGGGAGGTGTGTTCAGGTGCATTCTGGGCGTGCTGGTCTTACAGGGAGGTGTGTTCAGGTGCATTCTGGGCGTGCTGGTCTTACAGGGAGGTGTGTTCAGGTGCATTCTGGGCGTGCTGGTCTTACAGGGAGGTGTGTTCAGGTGCATTCTGGGCGTGCTGGTCTAACAGGGAGGTGTGTTCAGGTGCATTCTGGGGCGTGCTGGTCTTACAGGGAGGTGTGTTCAGGTGCATTCTGGGCGTGCTGGTTTTACAGGGAGGTGTGTTCAGGTGCATTCTGGGGCGTGCTGGTCTTACAGGGAGGTGTGTTCAGGTGCATTCTGGGCGTGCTGGTCTTACAGGGAGGTGTGTTCAGGTGCATTCTGGGCGTGCTGGTCTTACAGGGAGGTGTGTTCAGGTGCATTCTGGGCGTGCTGGTCTTACAGGGAGGTGTGTTCAGGTGCATTCTGGGCGTGCTGGTCTTACAGGGAGGTGTGTTCAGGTGCATTCTGGGGCGTGCTGGTCTTACAGGGAGGTGTGTTCAGGTGCATTCTGGGTGTGCTGGTCTTACAGGGAGGTGTGTTCAAGTGCACTCTGGGCGTGCTGGTCTTACAGGGAGGTGTGTTCAGGTGCACTCTGGGCGTGCTGGTCTTACAGGGAGGTGTGTTCAGGTGCACTCTGGGCGTGCTGGTCTTACAGGGAGGTGTGTTCAAGTGCACTCTGGGCGTGCTGGTCTTACAGGGAGGTGTGTTCAGGTGCACTCTGGGCGTGCTGGTCTTACAGGGAGGTGTGTTCAGGTGCATTCTGGGAGTATTGCTATCTTGAGGCAGCGGTAAGTGATCGCACCATTTACCAACAAAAACCTGGTCTAAAGTCACTAATGCAGCATTTCATTGTTATTTTATCAGTTAGTCACCTGATATGGAGCAGTAGATGAGTGGGGGGGGGGCAGTTAGTCACCTGATATGGAGCAGTAGATGAGTGGGGGGGGGGCAGTTAGTCACCTGATATGGAGCAGTAGATGAGTGGGGGGGGCAGTTAGTCACCTGATATGGAGCGGTAGATGAGTGGGGGGGGCAGTTAGTCACCTGATATGGAGCAGTAGATGAGTGGGGGGGGGGCAGTTAGTCACCTGATATGGAGCAGTAGATGAGTGGGGGGGGCAGTTAGTCACCTGATATGGAGCAGTAGATGAGTGGGGGGCAGTTAGTCACCTGATATGGAGCAGTAGATGAGTGGGGGGGGGGCAGTTAGTCACCTGATATGGAGCAGTAGATGAGTGGGGGGGCAGTTAGTCACCTGATATGGAGCAGTAGATAGGGGGCAGTAGATGAGTGGGGGGGCAGTTAGTCACCTGATATGGAGCAGTAGATGAGTGGGGGGGGGGCAGTTAGTCACCTGATATGGAGCAGTAGATGAGTGGGGGGGGGGCAGTTAGTCACCTGATATGGAGCAGTAGATGAGTGGGGGGGGCAGTTAGTCACCTGATATGGAGCAGTAGATGAGTGGGGGGGGCAGTTAGTCACCTGATATGGAGCAGTAGATGAGTGGGGGGGGGGCAGTTAGTCACCTGATATGGAGCAGTAGATGAGTGGGGGGGCAGTTAGTCACCTGATATGGAGCAGTAGATGAGTGGGGGGGCAGTTAGTCACCTGATATGGAGCAGTAGATGAGTGGGGGGGGCGGTTAGTCACCTGATATGGAGCAGTAGATGAGTGGGGGGCAGTTAGTCACCTGATATGGAGCAGTAGATGAGTGGGGGGGGCAGTTAGTCACCTGATATGGAGCAGTAGATGAGTGGGGGGGGGGCAGTTAGTCACCTGATATGGAGCAGTAGATGAGTGAGCAGTTAGTCACCTGATATGGAGCAGTAGATGAGTGGGGGCAGTTAGTCACCTGATATGGAGCAGTAGATGAGTGGGGGGGCAGTTAGTCACCTGATATGGAGCAGTAGATGAGTGGGGGGGGCAGTTAGTCACCTGATATGGAGCAGTAGATGAGTGGGGGGGGGGCAGTTAGTCACCTGATATGGAGCAGTAGATGAGTGGGAGGGGCAGTTAGTCACCTGATATGGAGCAGTAGATGAGTGGGGGGGCAGTTAGTCACCTGATATGGAGCAGTAGATGAGTGGGGGGGCAGGTAGTCCCCTGAGAAGGGGCAGTAGATGAGTGGGGGGGGGGCAGTTAGTCACCTGATATGGAGCAGTAGATGAGTGGGGAGGCAGTTAGTCACCTGATATGGAGCAGTAGATGAGTGGGGAGGGCAGTTAGTCACCTGATATGGAGCAGTAGATGAGTGGGGGGCAGTTAGTCACCTGATATGGAGCAGTAGATGAGTGGGGGGCAGTTAGTCACCTGATATGGAGCAGTAGATGAGTGGGGGGGCAGTTAGTCACCTGATATGGAGCAGTAGATGAGGGGGGGGCAGTTAGTCACCTGATATGGAGCAGTAGATGAGTGGGGGGGGCAGTTAGTCACCTGATATGGAGCAGTAGATGAGGGGGGGGGGCAGTTAGTCACCTGATATGGAGCAGTAGATGAGTGGGGAGGGCAGTTAGTCACCTGATATGGAGCAGTAGATGAGTGGGGGGGGCAGTTAGTCACCTGATATGGAGCAGTAGATGAGTGGGGGGCAGTTAGTCACCTGATATGGAGCAGTAGATGAGTGGGGGGCAGTTAGTCACCTGATATGGAGCAGTAGATGAGTGGGGGGGGGGCAGTTAGTCACCTGATATGGAGCAGTAGATGAGGCGGGGGGGCAGTTAGTCACCTGATATGGAGCAGTAGATGAGTGGGGGGGGGGCAGTTAGTCACCTGATATGGAGCAGTAGATGAGTGGGGAGGGCAGTTAGTCACCTGATATGGAGCAGTAGATGAGTGGGGGGGGCAGTTAGTCACCTGATATGGAGCAGTAGATGAGTGGGGGGGGCAGTTAGTCACCTGATATGGAGCAGTAGATGAGTGGGGGGGGGGCAGTTAGTCACCTGATATGGAGCAGTAGATGAGTGGGGGGGGGGCAGTTAGTCACCTGATATGGAGCAGTAGATGAGTGGGGGGGGCAGTTAGTCACCTGATATGGAGCAGTAGATGAGTGGGGGGGGGGCAGTTAGTCACCTGATATGGAGCAGTAGATGAGTGGGGGGGGGGCAGTTAGTCACCTGATATGGAGCAGTAGATGAGTGGGGGGGGCAGTTAGTCACCTGATATGGAGCAGTAGATGAGGGGGGGGGGCAGTTAGTCACCTGATATGGAGCAGTAGATGAGTGGGGGGGGGGCAGTTAGTCACCTGATATGGAGCAGTAGATGAGTGGGGGGGGGGCAGGTAGTCACCTGATATGGAGCAGTAGATGAGGGGGGGGGGGGCAGTTAGTCACCTGATATGGAGCAGTAGATGAGTGGGGGGCAGTTAGTCACCTGATATGGAGCAGTAGATGAGTGGGGGGCAGTTAGTCACCTGATATGGAGCAGTAGATGAGTGGGGGGGCAGTTAGTCACCTGATATGGAGCAGTAGATGAGTGGGGGGGGGGCAGTTAGTCACCTGATATGGAGCAGTAGATGAGTGGGGGGGCAGTTAGTCACCTGATATGGAGCAGTAGATGAGTGGGGGGGGCAGTTAGTCACCTGATATGGAGCAGTAGATGAGTGGGGGGGGGGCAGTTAGTCACCTGATATGGAGCAGTAGATGAGTGGGGGGGGGCAGTTAGTCACCTGATATGGAGCAGTAGATGAGTGGGGGGGCAGTTAGTCACCTGATATGGAGCAGTAGATGAGGCGGGGGTTCACTCTGATCAGCTGATCGTATCCTAAACCCATCTGATGGAGTTTCCCTGGGAGGTAGTTTTCTACCAGCACGTCACACACTCCTGCAAGCTGAGACACACACACACACACACACACACACACACACACACACACACACACACACACACACACACACACACACACACGCACACACGCACACGTGAAAAACTAAAGACAATTCTTTTATATAGAAAACCATGTTAAAATTTCTTACAAAGTCTGATTTGAGACTCAGACACATGAACCAGGGTGATTGGCTGGTACCTCCTGGATGATGCTCGCTCCTCTGGGATGCTTCAGGTCCACACAGATACTCTGAAATCACACAATCACAAGCTCAGCCCCCTATCAGTCAGTCACATCTTAGATTATTACATTTGTAGATTGACTGAATGATTAGTTTCATTTCTATAATAATAGACTTGAAACACTGTCAGTTTTATTTTGTTATTGCAGCGAGAGACTGTAAACAGTAAAGGTGAGTCAAGGCTGCATTTTAATGCTTCAACAACTTGTTTTTAAATATATTTTATATCCACGTTCCTTTATTCAAATGATTGTGTGAAGCTTTGACATTTAAAAGTCCCATATTCTGCTCATTTGCAAGTTCATACTTGTATTTTGGGTTTCTACTAGAGCGTGTTTACACGCTTTAATTTTAAAAACACTTTATTTTTCTCTTAATGTCTGTCTGAATACACCTGTACCTGAAACGCTCTGTTAGCGCCTTTTAAAAAGGTCATTTCAACCCTATGTTCCTATGTTTTTGTGTATAAGTGTCTGATGGGAACAACTATCTTTTAAACTGGTCCAGTATTAAGATCGCTGTAACCAGCAGCCACAGACCAGGCTGTAATGTAACCCTACAGGACTAATGTTCAGCAGCAGTTAGCGTACACTAAAAGTTCTGTTGTTGCTGCTGACAGACTCTTATTATTATTCTAAGAGTCTGACAACATTATGGAATGGATCCCTACAGATATAGAGCTTTAAAACATCTTTAAGACATTTCAATTTAACCAGAAACAGCTCTGAAGTCACTAGCGCTAAACCCACCAGACTCCATTTAAAAAAGCCATACTTTTAGCGTGTATAGAGCCAACATATTTTCACATGTAGATCTGTAAAATGTGTTTATTTCAACCAAGAATAGAGTTTTGATTGTTGGAAAAGTGGACAGACGAGCCAAGACGGCTTGTATAGTTTAATTTTTTTTTCTGTCCACTTTGAATTAAGTGTGTTTTACGATGATAAAAGTACTGATTATTTACATGGAGTCTGGTGGGTTGAGCGAATGCAATTTCACGGATGTTTTTATGTTTGAAAAAAGGATCTTACTCTTTAACAGAAAGGTCGACCTCCTTAGAAATCCTTTCCATAATGTTGTCAGAGACTCACAATATTAATCTGAGTCTGTCAGCGGCAAAACAAGCACTTTTGTGAAGGTAAATACAAGCTATTAACTTACTAAAAGCTGAACAATAACCCTATTAACTCACATTGTAGCTTGTTTCTTGTTTAATACTGGACCAGTTCCAGAGATTGTTGTTCCCATCAGTCACTCAGACACACCACCACCGTGGGATAATAGGGTCCAGGTTCAACAAAACAGTACTTACCCTTTAAGCCCCTCGCCTGAAAAAGACCATAGAAGTGACACCAAACATATGTTTTTATTTGCAGTGTTGCAGAAAGATAATGTTTCTGATTACACATATTTATATTTATTTTCTCTTAACATCCTAGATTATATATATATATATATATATATATATCTGTATGACATGGACTGCGATCTCTAACGTGTGCAGGGAGACTTTTCCAGAATCAAGCTGAAACCTCGGCACACTTACTTTTTTGTTGCGGTTGACGCTGAGGAAATATGCGCTCTCTGCTCCGACAAACGGAGGACCCCAGGCTCTGGTGTCATCACCTGCACCTGTCCAACCACAACACACACACACACACACACACACACACAAAAAGAGTCACAATCCTTCACTCACACTCAGGGACGCAACGTGAAGACACAAAGACACACACACAGACTCACATAGACACACACACATAGAGAAACACACACACACACAGACACAGGGAAACACACACAAAGAAACACACATAGTCACACACATAGTCACACACAGAGACACACACACACACACACACACACACACACACACACACACACACACACACACACACACCCCCCCTCTCACCAGGTCTCTCCACCTTGATGACCTCGGCCCCGAGGTCTCCCAGGATCATGGTGGCGAAGGGCCCGGCCAGAACTCTGTGTAACGCAGTTAAAAATGCACTTTATTAATTCATTCTAATTTCCAATGTATGTTTAATTTAATTGTAATCATATTGTAATCATTATTTAATGATTTGTTGGGTATTTGTGAATTTTATCTCATTGAGTTTAATTTATTTATCATAATGCTATTGTTTCCAGCAGAGATGCTGTTGCTCATTGCGCCTCTATTGTCCCTCCTGAGTTGCCGTCTTGTATTGCTGAGGTAGGTTGTGTGTAAAATACTGCTGTATTATTTTATCATTGTCCTGTGTTGTGACCCTTTCACTATTTAGTTCCTCTAAGCTAATACAATATTAACTAAGCTGTTTAGTGCCATTTTTACGGTTAAATATAAGTTTTAACGATGCTTTGATTAACTCTTCTTCTTTTTGCGCCGTTTCTGTGCAGTCCAGTTTGAGTGTGTACATTCGGTTATTTAATGTTTAGGGGCAGAGGTGCAGATACAGAGGAAACAATAGACCAGAAGCCAGTTAATGTGCTATTGTCTTCTGC
>CM046808.1:28179931-28187431 GCA_025617405.1 Perca schrenkii | reverse complement strand
TTTGGTTTAAAGAAATGATTTTGATATACATTTTTGTTGAATGTTATATGATGTGATATGTTTCCCATAACATTTAACGATTTGGATAAATAGATGTTCAAAGTACACGTGCTTAGGTGTGCTTTATAAGGCTAAAAACTTTAATTTGTAATGAGACTTGGAACTAGCAGATGGTAATTAGTGTTACTTTGGTTTGTAAACTATAGATAAAAAAATGAAATAAACAATGTATTTTCGGGTAAGTCGTCTTAGTTTAATGGTTATAATTGATAAATGAAGGTTTAAATGAGATTTAATCCTAAAAGCAGTACATTTCATATCGTACTCTAATGAGTTTTTGAGTTGCTCTATCACCAATTGTCTAAACTAAATTATTTGATGTTGACGTTGAAACACTTTACTGTGGTGAATTTCATCTAAAGAAATTATTCATTGAACTTTTGTTACTGATAAACAGGATTTGCTGTAAAACCTAGAACAATGTTAAGGATTATAATATTAAACAGATTATTTATATTGCTTTTGAAAAGTAAAAGTAGCAAGGGCAATAATTCTAGTGTTAAATAATTTTTCTAAAGACGTTTGAAACATTTGTTGTGACATCACTGTAGCTCCAGTTTAAAAGATCTTGAATAACAAAAGTGCTAGAATAGTTAACAATTGTACATTTAAAGAAAAAATCTGCTTAGCTGAGAACAAAATTGACAAAATTGATAGTTCAACTGTAATCAAAAGGATCATCTACCCCCTGATTGACACAGTAGTGTAAGGGGATGCAATAATATCTTCTTTCTTGATTCTGACCTGCTCTAAAGAATTTTGCTCTAAAAGATTTCTTTACTCGGTAGGGAGAGGCCCATAATAAAAAACACCTATTTCTTCCACGGCAGTATAAGGGAAATGATAGGTTAGGTTAGGTTATTGCGTGAGAATTTTCTTCTGCTCTTTTGGCCGTAAGAATCCAGGTGTCAAGCCTGGGGATTCTACGGTGATAACAACTTCAGGAGGAAGGATTGGCAAATAGACGGCAGAAACCATCGAGATCATTCCAGTTACACGAGGCAGAGGGAGAGTCACCTGGATACACGCATCACTAGGTGGAGAGAACAGGTTTTGCTAAAACCTGCAACAAGTGACGAGCAGATCCTCTGCTGAGTCACCTACGAGGGAAATCGATTCAGAGATCAGCCTGACAGACGGCATTTCTGTGCTATCTCTGAAATCAATCGGGGAAACTGGAGTTTTTCTCACTGTTTGCAACACATTGAGAGAGGAGAAAAACAAGAAGTTTTTCCAAGGAGGAACAACCAATCCAATCCAATCCACTTTATTTATATAGCACAATTTAAACAAACAGCAAGGTTACCAAAGTGCTTCACAGAGATAAACATATAAAACAAAATAAAAACAACAAGATAAATAAACACTAACAGTGACAGAGGCAACGAAGACCACAGCAGAGGCCTGTACTACGAAGCAGGATTTGGCGTTAGCGAGCTAACTTAAGGCTCAACCCAGGATTTTCTGTACTACGAAGGTGGATCAGTTGTTATCGGGTTCAATCACCATGGTAACTCATGCTGAACACCTAACCTGGTCGGGAGCAGGTTAAGTTGGAGATCAGAGATCAACCGGGGTAAAAGCTCCGCCTACTGACCAATCAATAGGTCGATTGATAACAGCGTCACCGTTCTTATAAGATCAGGCGGAGCTCGGTGCAGAGAGAGAGAGAGAGGGGGGGGGAGAGAGGTGGAGAGAGGGGTGTGCTCATAAAAGTTAAAACATTTACATTTATTTTGTTTAGAGACCAACAACCCCGTTAACATGGGTATTTTTTATGAAATATAGCCTATATATTTTAATGGGAGGGAATTACTTATCGGCTTCCGTGTGTCGCCAATGCACACATCGGTTTTAATTATGTTTTTATATTTTTTATTTGCTCTAACGATCGCTTCCACTGCCAGGGTTGCAACTGAAATAAAAGGCTAAAGCAACGACAGTTTATGGAAAGTACAAGTGTAATTATGGTCAGATCTTGGTCCTGACTGATGAGGAAGTGATATTAATAAGAGTTGTGATTTAAACATCTACAGCGTCGGCTATTTATTTATTTTTTTGCCAGCTTCCCTTCCTGTTTTAGGAAGCAGCGACTGTAGGCCTGTTGCGTTTTCCCTGTAAAACCGTGTCTGTGTTCTTCATATTTATGTAGAATTATAATGTGCTCTTCTTATATATAACATGCGGCTCTGGTAGATGTTTGCGATTGGTCGTGGTGCGCAAACACCGCCTCTTTTATGTGAACGCGCGCGGCGCTGGATTGGGAAACCCTGAGTTGACTGAACTAGTTGTTAACCAGCGTCGTAGTACAGGTTATGCGGGACCGCGGTTGTTAGGTTAGGTGAAGCCGGATTACTGAAAGAAATCCAGGACAAATTGATCTTGCTTCGTAGTACAGGCCTCAGCTCTCACGGTGAATCAAAAGCCAAGGAATAAAAATGTGTTTTTAAACCAGAAGCTACATACTGGTATTGTAGACTGCTGTTTGAAATAATTTCAGAAGACAACAGAATACACTTCACAATTGTAGAGGACACACCACCTCTCTCTCTCACATTCTTTGTTTTCTTTACACTGAGGAACTGTTGACATTCCTCTGTGACTCAGAGCAGTGTGCTCTGGCACAAACACATTTGTAGTGTGTTTATTCTTCATTACTGCATTTATGATTTTCTATTGCATTCATGGTTTCTCTGTTGTCTCGTCTAACTTTTTTCTTTCCTCAGTGTTCCAGTAGAAAAGACAGTAAATATGGTTTTATAGTTCTGGGTGATGGTAAGCTGTACACCTTGACACACCTTTGTGAGAAATACATAAGGTTGTTAATTAATGATGCCATAAATTACTAGAAGAATAACTGTGTTTGTATGTACCCTGGAGAAATCCTTCTTTCTTTGAGAGAGGACAGCCAGAGGAGGACACACACACACACACACCACACAAAGATAAGACACAAGCTAAAACCAAACATGAGTAGTACAAGTGAAATTTTGGTTTAAAGAAATGATTTTGATTTTGTATTTTATTTTTGATGAGGGAAAAGTATGATGAATCACGTGTAACCATTTCTCCCAATATTTGCATACAAATACACTCTAGGAACAATAGTGAAGAACATGGAGAGAAAGACGAGTGATGCGTTCACTGCTTTCCATGTCAAGGAGAAAATGGTGGTTGGAATACAATAAGTACTAGTACAGAGCTAATATTACTGTAATGATTAACTTACGTCCACTCTCATGTTCCGATAATAGGCATTGGGATGTTTGGCATACGAATGCTACTAAATTGGGGCTAATTAGGGGTTTTGTACCTTATGTGGTTCCTCATGACCACACAAATCTAACTGATAGATTATTGATGAAATAAAGTAAATTATTCCTAAACAGCAATATTTTTAATATTGAACAAAGTTAAGTATAAAGACCTAGGCCATTTTGTTGTGTGCTTTATAACCTAGGAAAAAGTCCTTGTGGATCTTTTATTACATTGAGGTAATTTCACTTTCCACATTGACGACACACGGACACCACGTTTGACTAAGACTTTTGAAAGATTATCTAATAGATACATGTTCTACTAATGTATGACTTGGTTTTAGTTAAGAAATGTATGCGTGATGTAAGTTAGAATGTTTTTTGTTATGTTTGTTCACTATTTCTTCACTTTCAGAAATAAGCTATTTCCAGTGAAACCACACATAGAATAACTGAATTTTATTTGTGCTCAGACAGCACTTAATGATGTTAGAGACAAGGAGGGGTCAGTTTGATTCTGATTCTTCTCAACTTTCACTCTGTGAGAGCTTTGATAATTGCACTGAGCGTGTTTCAATTGATTTATATTAAAATAACCAAAGGAGGGAAGCATTTGATGACATTGGATAATTTAATTATCAGCTTTATGGAAAATTTGACTTCGCAATATGGGTTTGCAGTACTTGGGGTTTGACCATGGGTTGTCAATGAATTTGAACTTTACATACGCATGGGTAGATATGAAATTAGTAAATTTTCACACTTCACACCAGGTTAGTTTAATGTTTAAATACATAACACATTCTTTACACAAATTATAAGGCACTACACTGATGTGACATTAACCAGTGACATTCAGGTCCAAGGTTTTTAGCAGATTATGTTTGGTCTTCAGATTTGTTTTTTTTTTTGCTATGTCGTTACCCTAATCAAGAAAAAGAGAATCAAGAAAAAGAGTTCTTCATTCTTATGGTAAATATGATTGAGCCTTCTGACGTATTCCGTCTTTCTGAATATTAAGAAGTAAAGTTTGGTTATGGCATTAATTCTATAATACGGTTGGAATCTTTAAAAGTAAAATTTATTTTGTGTGATTATTTTGTAATCAAAAGGGTGAACTGTGGTGGCAAATTTTATTTTAACCATTTCGTTTAATGATTATTTTATAAAGCCACAAGATTTAGCTTCTTCATGTGTAGATTCAAAAGGCTCCAAGTGAAATAGTTGGCAACCGTGAACTATAGCCTAGAGAGTTATTTAGTTTTACTAGCCTGAATCTCCTCACATTGTTGTCTTTTGCTTAGATAGAAGTGGAGAAGGCGGATGACTGTTTACGACAGTGAGAACTACGTAGGTTTCTGTCTCCTGAGATAAAACTGTTGTTTAGTCTAATGTAGGAGACACACTGACTGTCTATGGTATTTTTTAGAAAAGTGCCAGCATGCTAAAGATATTTGGAGAGGGGTGGCTTTAAGGGAGTCTCTTCACTATAAGATGTTTTGATTTTTAGGTTTCTAGTTAGGAAGACTTTTTCAGACGTGCTGCGGTACTTGTGAAACTGTATTTTCTCCATTTGCAGATGTAAATAAATACTCAAAGACCAAACTTTGGTGTAATTCTCAAACAGTCGTTATTCGTGATCATTTTGATCATTGATATTTCTAAACGCTGCTGCTTTCAAGGAAAACTTCCACCACAAGCCTTCTTCACTTTATCTGCTTAAAAATAAACAAATGAGGAGCTGAAATTCTTTAGCGAAAATAACTTCTGCTATGCTCACAGTCTACGAGGCCAGAGGGGTATTGCACAAAACCAGGATAAGGGATTAAGCCGGGATATTCAGGTTATCCTGGATGAATTTAGCTTTGACTTGGTTGCACAAAAGCAGGTTGAATTAAGCCCAGCCAAGTAACCATGGCGATTTATTCTTTGCAGCTAGCCTGGTCCAGAGCAGGCTAACAGGCAGGCTAAGATTAATCCTGGAGTCTGATGTGTTAAATCAGCTGACGCTCTGATCCGAAATAAACATTTTTAACAGTTATTCTGTTGTCTTCTGAATGTGTTCTGCTTCATTTTATTAACATGCATTACTTGTCACTAATGAACCCTGACAAAGCACACCTGTGAAGGTAAAACCATTTCAGGTGACTACCTCATGAAGCTCATTGAGAGAACACCAAGGGTTTACAGAGTTATCAAAAAAAGCAAAGGGTGGCTACTTTGAAGAATCTAAAATATAAGACATGTTTTCAGTTATTTCTCACTTTTTTGTTAAGTACATGATTCCATATGTGTTCATTCATAGTTTTGATGCCTTCAGTGAGAATCTACAATGTAAATAGTCATGAAAATAAAAAGGAAACGCATTGAATGAGAAGGTGTGTCCAAACTTTTGGCCTGTACTGTATATATATATATATATATATATATATATATATATATATATATATGTTACTGCTGCCTGTAACCCAAATTTCCGCTCGGGGATAATAAAGTAACCTTGACCTTGACCTTGAAGTAAAGGATCTGAATACTTGTTCCACCGCTGCTGTGGATCATTTCAGTTGAATGCAGGACTTTAAGTCAGTATTTGGGATACTTCATCAAGCCTAGAAAAATATAAAATAATAATTTAATAAAATAAGAAAATGTAAAGAAAACTTTGTGAAACTTTGTGTCTAAATGCACAATATTATATAATCAGTTATATGTATATATATTTGGTGGCAGCCGCGCCAGCAGCAGTAGTTAGACAAACACACACGCACATGCACACGCACACGCACACGCACACACACACACACACACACACACACACACACACACACACACACACACACACACACAGATAAAATCAGGGTTCCAGTGGGAGGAGCAGATCAGGTCTATGACAACAAATAGAGTTGAGTCAGGTGAGACTCCATTTAGTGTGACCAGAACAGAAGAGAGCAGGAGGAGGAAACTGAAGGCTGAGCAGGGTGAGTGGTAATCATACATTTATTATTTTACTGTCAAAGTCTCTGAGTCTGTTTTCTCCCTGTGGACTGGAGAGGAAAGAAATGTTAGAATGAACTCAACAGTTTGATTCATCTGGACACAAAGTGCTGATTGGCTGAATAATTAATATATAATAATACACATTAAACCTGCTGTAGACCCAGAAAACACAGATTTAAAGATAACTGACCGAGTTCTGGATGGTTTCATTTAACTGTAAACTGTGTCTGTCTGTCTGTGTGAGTGTGTGAGTGTGTGTGTGTGTGTGTGTGTGTGTGTCCGTTTGTGTGTCCGTTTGTGTGTCCTGTTGAAACTAGTTTGTCTTGATTCTTGGGTTGTGATTAGAATCAACGGAAAAATAATCTCTAGAAAAACAATAGGGCTTCAAGGCTGAGGTTTTTTTCCATCGATTAAACTCCTGCTACAGCCTAAACTGTACATGGTGGGGATTGCCGTTTCCACGACTGGTCCAGATCCATGCAAGGACCTCAGGCTCAACAATTGTGTTTGTCCCTATAACTCCCAAACTGTACATATAGGAATAAAATTGTGCAAACTACACACAAATAAATTTGTATAGCTAGCTACAAATACACGAACTTTGCCATATCTTGGCCAAAATAAGTAGTATCAACCTGAATCTTAAGACTTGTAGACTCGGAATTCAGATTCGGAATTTTAAACAATTTGCCAGAATTGTTTTAAATGTATGTATTTTTTATTTTACTATTGTGGTTTAGATATTGTGGGAATTTTATGTTTTTGCTGTATTGTTGTTTGTGTGTCCTGTTGAAACTAGTTTGTCTTGATTCTTGGGTTGTGATAATAATCAATGGAAAAATAATCTCTAGAAAAACAAAAGGGCTTCAAGCCTGAGGTTTTTTTCCATTGATTAACCTCCCGCTACAGCCTAAACTGTACATGGTGGGGATTGCCGTTTCCACGACTGTTCCAGATCCTTGCAAGGACCTCAGACGCAACAATTGACTCATTTCCACCACTAGGTGGAAATGGTAAAAAAAATTGTTTGTCCCTATAACTCCCAAACTGTACATATAGGAAGAAAATTGTGCAAACTACACACAAATAAATTTGTATAGCTAGCTACAAATGCACAAACAAAATAAATACTATCAACCTGAAGCTTTAGACTTGTACACTCGGAATTCAGATTGAGAATTTTAAA
>CM046808.1:28117431-28174931 GCA_025617405.1 Perca schrenkii | reverse complement strand
ATAACTGTTAGGGCAACCTAAAGCCTTCTTATGTACCGTTTTTTCATAAGCTATTACAATATTAATTGTTGGCGTGATTTTATAAATCATATTTTAATTTTACCTATGTGGCACTGTAAATCTAGGATTAACTGTATCTGTGGGCTGATATCTCAGTGACTACCTTACCTATAGGCCAGTAAGCCTATCATCAGTGGGAATTTATATTTGCTAATAATATGTTGGAATTATGTTAAGGCATTTTATTTTGTATTGTTTTTAAAGACTGCCTTACATTACTTTTACTTTTATACTTTAAGTAGTTTTGAAACCAGTACTTTTACACTTTTACTTAATTAGAAAGCTTGAGTTGATACTTCAACTTGTACAAAAGTCTTTTCAAACCCTAGTATCTATACTTCTACTTGAGTAATGTATGTGAATACTTTTGACACCTCTGGCTAGGAATAATATATTTACAAATCCCTCTGTAATTGTCTTCATAATATAACTAGGTACAAGACTGGAAAGTTTGGTGTATAAAGGTGCTACTGAAGTGGAGATTTCGTTCTTGGAGTATGAGAGAAAAGTCATTTTGAGAAAACGGGCTTTAAAGATTTCTATAGCAAATTCCACTAATTTCTAATGAAAGCCACGAATTACAGACACATATCCCTTCAGGTCCAAGTAAGATCCATGTATATCACTGTTTAACATCCACAACTCATTATTGCTTCATCTATCACTGATCATAACATCCAAAACAACACATCAACATGGCCTTCAACTGAAGACCATTACATCACAAACTTCAAACGGACAGAAAACAACCATTACACAGCCTAGTTCCCCCAAGTTAGTTTACAGTCTACATATCCATGTCAGTACCATATGTAAGGGCCCTCCTCCATCTCCTGCTGGTGTTGTCTCACTTTTTTGGCTGTGCTTACACTTTTACAGCTCCGCTTTGCACTGGAGGAAAGGACACTATTGGCTTTTGAGATCCTAACCATGTTGTCATCCTTCATTGCATTAACAGTCTGTGCTCTGAAGCCACAATTTCTCCATCACAGCCAACATGGCAGAGGCACCCTCATTGAATGTAGAAATAGCCTTCATGGCTGCAGTTTTTGGACACTGGGCCCATATAACCAAGTTGAGGCATGCGTTGGCATTCTGAATGCCTCCATGCTGCACTGTCACTGGACATCCGGTGATACACAGGGATGAGCTTCTCATGAATCATTCAAAAGACCAATATTTAGAACATTGGAGAAAGCAATCAAAGAAAACTAAGAAGAGTTAAATCTCCCCTTTTACTTTCACGATTGGTTGCTGATAAAAAGGAAATGACCATATTTGGATCCGACAGCATTTGTAGAGCAGAGAGAGAGCTTTCCAACGGTATATGTGATGACAGGGTGCAGACAGCGATCGCGGAGCAGCGCGATGATTTAGAACGTCAACTTTTGTTGAATTTAGGAGAAATCTTCCGACGCTAACAGACAAAGTATAGTAAAATAAAGACCTAAATGTGTATTTTTGACTTTTTTTCATGACATGTCTGAAAGAAGACATGTTACTGAACACAAATAGCCGAAAATCTCAAAGTTGACCAGTGAAAAAAACGATGTTTTTGCCTGCCGTGTCTCGCCTTAAAGGGTTAAACACGAGTGTTGCCAACAGGGACGTTGTAGAGCGCCCTCTGGTGGACAAACTAACAGATGCTGTAGAGCGCCCTCTGGTGGACAAACTAACAGATGCTGTAGAGCGCCCTCTGGTGGTCAAACTATTAGATGCTGTAGAGTGCCCTCTGGTGGTCAAACTAACAGATGCTGTAGAGCGCCCTCTGGTGGACAAACTAACAGATGCTGTAGAGCGCCCTCTGGTGGTCAAACTAACAGATGCTGTAGAGCGCCCTCTGGTGGTCAAACTAACAGGGACGTTGTAGAGCGCCCTCTGGTGGACAAACTAACAGATGCTGTAGAGCGCCCTCTGGTGGTCAAACTAACAGATGCTGTAGAGCGCCCTCTGGTGGTCAAACTAACAGGGAGGTTGTAGAGCGCCCTCTGGTGGTCAAACTAACAGGGAGGTTGTAGAGCGCCCTCTGGTGGACAAACTAACAGGGAGGTTGTAGAGCGCCCTCTGGTGGACAAACTAACAGGGAGGTTGTAGAGCGCCCTCTGGTGGACAAACTAACAGGGAGGTTGTAGAGCGCCCTCTGGTGGACAAACTAACAGGGAGGTTGTAGAGCGCCCTCTGGTGGTCAAACTAACAGGGAGGTTGTAGAGCGCCCTCTGGTGGAAAAACTAACTAATTTTTTTATATTCAAGTATCAGAATCATTTGTCATTTCTCATTGTAAATGATTCTGATGAATGACTATTTTAAAAAACATCGGCCATTAGAAATGCCAATACTGATAGTTTGGAAAATGCCTAATGTATTATTGGCCAATAATAACGGCCCGCCGATATATTGGTCAGCCTCTAACATACACATACACACAGACACAGACACACACACACACACACACACACGCACACACACACACTAAGACAAACTTGTTTGTCTTGATTCTTGTGTTGTGAGCTCCCAGTCAGTGTTCCTGTTGTACCTCTCAGACTGACGTCAGATCAGAAGATGAGTGATTTGGAGGAAGAGGAGGAGGGAGCAGAGTCTGTAGTATCTGGCTGTCAGTCTATGAAGAGTGACTGGTCCATAGGACAGCCTCTATACTTCAGTAATGAACCTGGACCCTCAGACACAAAGTAAGAGAACTGATACTAACTAATTTAAATGATGCATTAAATAAAATGTATAAAAATACAAATTTAAGATATGAAACTTAAAGGGTTAAACACGAGTGTTGCCAACAGGGAGGTTGTAGAGCGCCCTCTGGTGGACAAACTAACAAGGAGGTTGTAGAGCGCCCTCTGGTGGACAAAGTATGCAACGACAAAACTTAGAACATGTTTGAAGGGTGTTTCGTCTGTTTTTATTTAATTTTTTTAATATTCAATTATCAGAATCATTTGTCATTTCTCATTATAAACGATTCTGATGAATGACTATTATTTTTTAAATCGGCCATTAGAAATGCCAATACTAATAGTTTGGAAAATGCCTGATATATTATCGGCCGATAATAACGGCCCGCTATATTGGTAGGGCTCTGACATACACACAGACACACACACACACACACACACACACACACACACACACACACACACACACACACAGACTAAGACAAACTTCCTTGCAAGGACCTCAGGCGCAACAATTGACCCACTTCCACCACTAGGTGGAGCTATAGCAGAAAAAACATGTTTGTCCCTATAGACCCTTTGCAAACACGTGACCACGACCACGTGACAACACGACGGACGGCAGAAGCACCGGAAGCCCAAGCTAAACAGTGTAGTAGACGAGCGGAAAGTTTCATTAGTTTCAAATAAATAACACTAAATAAACTGCAATACTACTACTACTACTACTATCTTCTTCTTTATGGCTTCTTCAGACATTGTTTAAATTCACCTACCCTGGTCCCTGTCTCGATCCTGCTGGTAGCTAGCTTGCCCCGCTAGCCGTTAGCTGCCGTCCGGTGAGTGATATGTCAATGGGTGAGTGTAGTCAGCCAGGCTTCTGTGATAATCATCCCAATAACAACCCATGGAGCGGCGGTGGTGTGGCTATGTCCTCCAGTTACCGAAGGCTAGCTTTAGCTTGCGCTTGGAGCAGCAAGCATCTGCCATGTTTGCCATAGTTACGTTACTCAAAGCTTCTTCCCTTGTAAACAAATCTGCCCTTCACTCTTCACACACTACGCTCCGATCGGCACACTACTGTTTACCTTTTCCTGCTACAACAAGCAGCTACTACCGCACTACTGTTTTTTTTTGGGGGGGGAATACACTTCCAGACCTGAAATTATGACCTGTCCTCTGGAGGACATAGCCACACCACCGTGGATTATTATTGGGATGTTTATCACAGAAGCCTGTCTGAATACACTCACAGGACGGCAGCTAACGTCTATCAGTTAGCAGGGCAAGCTAGCTACAGGCACGTACCGTTGTTCACTGGCTGAGCCGATGCAACTCTCTAATGGATCCCTGAACGCATCCCAGCTCTGGGAAATAATTCATCACACGTTAATCCATGCAGTAAATCACGGAGTGTCTATGATCAGTATTAACCACACATTATGTAACACCTAGCCATCGTCTTGTCTGTGATTATATTCGCTGCTGACCGGTGGATATTTCGACACGATGGGCAGCAGCTAGCGAGCAGTCCAAAGCTAGCAGAGTGATATGGCTCTGGCTGCAGCTAGCTGGTCGGCTAACCGGGGTAGGAGCTCCGCAGACCCGCATTTAATTCAGTTGTTTGGCCCTTTTGAAGCTAGTTTCCGTGCCATGTCATCTTTAATTTAAGCAATATTTTTTGTATGTGTGTTAAGTTAAATGATCAAGGAAATGGCTTACTTTTGGGGATATGTAGGTCACTGAATAACCGACGATAGTTATGTGGGACCTGTTAGCAGGAACAGCTGGTTAGCACGGCAGCTAGCTGGGTGAGGAAGTTTTATTATTATTATTTATCAGTCATTTAAAACAGAAAGGCAATACATATACATGCTTGTGTGGTAGTGAGGATTACTCTGCAGATTGTGTATGTGAGAACAAGAACAGCGAACACACTCGTTTGACTCATAGGTTTGACTTGCCGTCCGTCTACAGAATAGCTCTTCCGCCGTCCGTCATGGCGTTCATAATTCGCGGGAGTAGAGTGTGACGTCACGTGCAAAGGGTCTATACCTCCTAAACTGTACATATAGGAAGAAAATTGTGCAAACTACACACAAATAAATTTGTATAGCTAGCTACAAATACATGAACTTTGCCATATCTTGGCCAAAATAAAGACTATCAACCTGAATCTTTAGACTTGTACACTTGGAATTCAGATTCTGAGAGGGTGCGTGTGTGTGTGTGTGTGTGTGTGTGTGTGTGTGTTTGTAGGTGTGTCTCTTGAACAAACTTGGTTGGCATAATTCTTGTGTTGTAAGATCACAGTCAGTGTTGCTGTTTTACCTCTCAGACTGACTTCAGATCAGAAGATGAGTGATTTGGAGGAAGAGGAGGATGGAGCAGAGTCTGTAGTATCTGGCTGTCAGTCTATGAAGAGTGACCGGTCCATAGGACAACCTCTGAACTTCAGTACTGAACCTGGACCCTCAGACACAAAGTAAGAGAACTGATACCAACTAATTTAAATGATGCATTAAATAAAATGTATAAAAATACAAATTTAAGATATGAAACTTAAAGGGTTAAACACGAGTGTTGCCAACAGGGAGGTTGTAGAGCGCCCTCTGGTGGTCAAACTAACAAGGAGGTTGTAGAGCGCCCTCTGGTGGTCAAACTAACAGGGAGGTTGTAGAGCGCCCTCTGGTGGTCAAACTAACAGGGAGGTTGTAGAGCGCCCTCTGGTGGTCAAACTAACAAGGAGGTTGTAGAGCGCCCTCTGGTGGTCAAACTAACAGGGAGGTTGTAGAGCGCCCTCTGGTGGATAAACTAACAGAGAGGTTGTAGAGCGCCGTCTGGCATATACCCCTCACTGCAGACCCGCAGACCTCAATGTGGGCGGAGTTAAACGTTTAACTCCGCCCACTCTCCAACATTGTTCACAGGCAAGCTAACGTTAGTTTAAGACCCTCAAAATAAAACTTGAAAATAACCGTTAACATATACAACAGCTGTTACGTCAGTTCTACTTTACTTGTGCTCATTTAAAATACAATCACTCAATACTTGTCTTTATTGTTATTACTGTAAAGTCTTAATGTAGCTAGCTGTAGCCTGCTTTTCCCATTAAGTTTGACTTAACGTTATTTTAGACTGAATCTAGCTGTCAACTAGCGGTTAGCTGAATTAGCTGTTAGCTAAACTAACTAAAACGTTTTAGCCATCTATGATTGTTTCATTGCTAACATTAGCTCAAAACGCCGTTAGCATCTAGGAGGCTGCTTGATTGCTAACGTTAGCTCAAAACGCCGTTAGCATCTAGGAGGCTACTTGATTGCTAACGTTAGCTCAAAATGCCGTTAGCATCTAGGAGGGTACTTGATTGCTAACGTTAGCTCAAAACACAGTTAGCATCTAGGAGGCTACTTGATTGCTAACGTTAGCTCAAAACGCCGTTGGCATCTAGGAGGCTACTTGATTGCTAACGTTAGCTCAAAACGCTGTTAGCATCTTAGCTAGCAGTCATTTCAAAACGTTTTAGTAGCTAGTGCCCTAAATATAGGGCACTACTTTTAGTTATCTGTTTTTGTTGTTTGATTGCTAACGTTAGCTCAAAACCATAGACAGTATATTGTAGGCTACTTGTCGCAAAGTGACGCCTGGTCAATTCACATCTACACTCCACTCACATCGGGTAGTGACGTTATATACTGTCTATGGTAGTGACAGCGGGGTTAAACGTTTAACTCCGCCCACATTGAGGTCTGCGGGTCGAGTAAGCCCTGACTGCAGTATGCAGATCGAGGAGTGGCTCAACGTGGGTGGAGCTAAACGTTTGACTCCGCCCACTTGCCCAATAGCAACCATTGATAGCAACCGAAGAGGAAGAATGTTTTTTTTCTTTTTTAATAAATCTTTATTAAATCTTTATGATACAATCAGTACACTACAGAACAAACAATCAGTCATTAATACCAGACTGTTAATACAGAAAAAAATGGAGACTGGAGCTCACTTCCCGCGAGTCACGCTTGCTTTCCCCTTTGTTGTTTTCCTTCACCCAACCGTCCATTGCTGTCTCACGTCCCCCAGAGACCGGGGCTCGTTTCCCGCGATTTGCGTCCCCCGAAGACTGCGGCTTCCGCGATTCGCGTCCTCCAGAGACCGGGGCTTCCAAAAGTCGCATCGCCTAGAACCGGGGCTCATTTCCCACGATTCACGTCCCCCCAGAGACCAGAGCTTGTTTCCCGCGATTCGCGTCCTCCAGAGACCGGGGCTTGTTTTCCGCGATTCGCGTCCTCCAGAGACCGGGGCTTATTTCCCGCAATTCGCGTCCTCCAGAGACCGGGGCTTCAGCAAGTCGCGTCCCCCAGAACCGGGGCTCATTTCACGCGAGTCGCGTTTGCTTTCCCCATTCTTTTTTTCCTTAACCCAACCGTCCGTTGCTGTCTCGCATCCCCAGAGACCGTGGCTCATTCCCCACAAGTCACGTTTGCTTTCCCCGTTCTTATTTTCCTAATACGGGTTCTTCTTTTCCTAAACCCAACCCCATTGTTCCTTTCCATTTTTTATAATTAAAATAGCATTATTTATTATAATCTATATATTTTTTTATAATTAAAATAGCATTATATATATATATATATATATATATATATATATATATATATATATATATATAATATAATATAATATAATTGCCATAGGTACTGCATTGACGTTTAAGAATGTGCTGCCTGATCTCCGCCTCCAGATGGCGCCTGCACGGAGTCAAACGTTTAGCTCCGCCCACATTTAGCCCAACCCCGATCTGCGTACTGCAGTCAGGTGCGATTGTGCGGGTCTGCAGTCAGGGGCTTCTCCCCTCTGGTGGACAAACTAACAGGGAGGTTGTAGAGCGCCCTCTGGTGGACAAACTATGCCATGCCAACACTCAGAACATGTTTGAAGGGTGTTTCGTCTGTTTTTATTTAATTTTTTTAATATTCAATTATCAGAATAATTTGTCATTTCTCATTATAAATGATTCTGATGAATGACTATTTTTTTTTAAATCGGCCATTAGAAATGCCGATACTGATAGTTTGGAAAATGCCTGATATATTATCGCCCGATAATAACGGCCCACCGATATATTGGTCAGGCTCTAACATACACACAGACACACACACACACACACACACACACACACACACACAAACACACATACACACACACACACACACATACACGCATACGCACACACACACACACACACACACACACACACACACACACACACACACACACACACACACATACACAGACAGAGACACACACACACACACACTAAGACAAACTTACTTAAAGCCACTATACTTCAGTACTGAACCTGGACCCTCAGACACAAAGTAAGAGAACTGATACTATTATTAGGGCCCGAGCGCCGACAGTGGCGATGGCACTATTGAAACTGAAGGAATTATTCTTTCTTTCTTTCTTTCTTTCTTTCTTTCTTTCTTTCTTTCTTTCTTTCTTTCTTTCTTTCTTTCTTTCTTTCTTTCTTTGCCCGTCAAATGAATTGCCTTTTTGAGGGGCTTAACATATTCAAAAGCTCACCAAATTTGGCGTTCGCATCAAGTCTGGTGAAAAGTTACGTATTTTAAGGGTTTTGCGAATAGCCGCACAAAAATGGCTCGCTAGCGCCCCCTAGAAAGTTAAAGAAATTGAGCCCCTGCAGTCCGTTTAACGTAGACTCACGAAACTTGGTACACATATGTAACATGTCAAGATGTACAAAAAACTTCATTAGAGCCATACCCTAAACCCAACAGGAAGTCCGCCATTTTGAATTGAAATTTCCACAAGTCGTACTTTAACGAACTCCTCCTAGAGATTTCATCCGATCAACTTCAAACTCGGTCTGTGCCATCTTAAGATGTTAAAGATGAAAAGTTGTTAAAAGAAAAACTTTTCGTCATAGGGCGTGGCCGTGGCGGGACAGCCATTTTGTGCGTTTTGCCGCCGAAACAAGAAGTGGGTGTAACTCGAGTGTACGTTGTCCGATTACCTCGAACCTTTTCAGGATTCATAAGAGTCCAACCCTGAGGACAAATAAAGGCCGATATTTACTTAAAGTCATAGCGCCCCCTAGTGGCAACAGGAAGTAGGCCTAAAAGTCAAGGTGCTATACTTTAACGAACTCCTCCTACAGATTTCATCCGATGGACTTCAAACTTGGTCTGTACCATCCCAACACCTTAACGATGAAAAGTTATTAAAAGAAAAACTTTTCGTCAGACGGTGTGGGCGTGGCGTGGCGGCCATTTTGAGTGTTTGGCGATGAACAAAGAAGTTGTTGTAACTTGAGTGTACGTTGTCGTATCTGCCCGAAATTTCTCACAACTTACAAGGGTCCAGGCCTGAGGACACCTACAGGCCAAAATTGAATTTTGGTCATAGCGCCCCCTGCTGGCAACATGAAATGCGCCTTATATGACAAACATTATCCGATTTGCATGAAACTCAGAATGTGTGGTCTACATGTGATACTGAGCCGCCCCCTATAATATGGCCACGCCCACTTACTCAGGCCCCCTTTCATAACATTTGAAGGTTGACCTTTGTGTGAGATATCGATGAACTCAGCAGAGAGTTCCTTTTTAATTGGTGTTGGTTTGGCCCGCCCCCTATGCTTTAGCCACGCCCCCTTTTATAACTAATGACCCGTTTGATGTAGACCCTTGTGTGTGGTATCATTGAACTCAGCAGAGACGTCCTTATTCATTGGTAATGGTTTGGCCCGCCCCCTATGCTTTAGCCACGCCCCCTTTCACAGCTGATGAACCGTAAGACGTAAAATCTTGTGTGAGGTATCGTTGAACTCGGCAGGGAGTTCCCTTTTCATTGGTGACGATTTGCAGCGTCTGAATGCCGAGCGAATGCACGGTCGCAAGGATCGGCGTCCGCCGGTAACCCCGACGCGCGCAGGGCCCGTCCATCGCTGCTCGCAGCTTTAATTATTATTGATTCTGTGTCTGTATATTAATTTTCCACTAAGAAAACTGATACAAACTTTTAATCCCTTTTAATATTTGGAAGCAGTTTGTGTGTTTAGCGCTCCATAAATGGCTTTAAAAAAGATAATATAAGGATTAAAGTAACATTAATAAAACCACGTTGGTGTTTTGCAACAACAAACGGAGAGCAGAGTCTGTAGTATCTGGCTGTCTGTCTATGAAGAGTGACCGGTCCAAAGGAGAACCTCTATACTTCAGTAAAGAACTGATACCAACTCATTCATGTCACTCATTCCTCTGCTAATAATAATAAAAACGTATGGACCAAAAGTACAGAGTGTGGACTGGTAGCTGGAGAGATGCCAGTTCATCTCCTGGGCATTGCCAAGTTGCTCTTGAGCAAGGCACCGAACCCCCCCAACCACTGAGGGTGCCTGTCCAGCACTCTGACATCACTCCATTTGTGCATGTGTATTTCTGGCCAGAGTGTTTTAACAGAGTGTAAATTGCAATTTCCCCACTGGGGATCAATAAATAGTATAAATTATTAATTTCTAAATTCACAGAGAGAAGAGGAGTGATGTTTTGGAGGAGGTGCTGTCCAGAACCAGAACCAGGACCAGAGCTGGACTGCAGACAGCCAGTCAGAGCAGCTCTGAAAAAAGTAATTCTGTCCATCTGTCTGCTGATGTCTTCATGTCTCAAACATGACTGTTGTGTCATACAGCACCGACATTTAACATCATTATAAATATCATTACATTTTAATTCTACCTGTCATTTAACTGAATGTTTTTTATTTGCACCTAGCGAAGATATCTGCTCTGTATCACTTCTCCTGTGTTCCTGTCTGTACTTTCAGATATCAGCTTTATTTTACTGTTTACTGAATGTTTTAGTTATCTTTGTTAACTTACTGCTGATGTAAACTTTTCCTGCTGCTGCTTCTCTGAGGCTATATCTCCACTGCTACGTGGAAGTTTTTAATCTCTGTTAAAACTAACACGCCTAAATCTCATATCTCATCATCATTCTGGTATATTGGGCATAAACAGGAGGCAGCATGGAGACTCTGCCCGATGCAGTTAGTTGCCATGGTTTGGTAGGACCAGGTTAGATAAGACCCAATCAGGAGGAGAAACATTGGCGTCAGTGTTGCCAAAGGTCTCCGTTTGTGGCCGTTGAGACTGCAACACAACCTGGCAGATACCAAACCAAAAACGGGTCAAAGTGTTTCCAAATGTCTCCGGTTTAGGGGCTTGGAAACACCAGAGCAGGGGGAATGAGAGGGGGAAACACCAGAGCAGGGGGAATGAGAGGGGGAAACATCAGAGCAGGAGGAATGAGAGGGGGAAACGTAGCAGAAGATATTCCTTTTTAAACAAAAACGTACACTGTAAAATATTACAGACCCATTTAGTTATGTCCACTTATTTCGTATTTGTAACTGAACAAGCTTATACAAGTTGTCGATTTTGAACTCAACTTTATGAGTTTTTGAAAGTTAAACTTGCATTTATTCGTTGGGTTGACTTTTTAAAAAAATGTATGTGTTGATTGAACTTAGGTATGTAAGTTAAGTTATCAACCAAATGCAGTCAAGACTGCAACTGGTTCATTGGCTGGCCAATTCCCATGATGCAAGGCGGTAAATAGAGTTTGCTGAAAAGTTTGCAGTTTGTTCAAAATACAAATGTAACTTTATGAATTCTGTTTATTAAACGTGTGTTTAGAATGTAGTGTTTTGTTGCCTGGTAATTGTCATTGTTGTGCTGGTTTACATTTGTAACCATGAGTTAAGTGACTGTTACGTTTGATAAGACGTGGAGTATTACAATGTCCGACATTGAGCAGTTCTAGGCTTCTACAGCCAATAATCTGCGGAGTGTTACTTCATTAGTGGCCATTTAATGTCAAGTGACACAAGATCAGCAGAGAGGCCGCTATTTTGCATGGGTCCCTGGGGTGGCCCCACCCAAGCACCCACGGTATCTCCACTATATATGTGGTGATGTTGTATTAACTTTAAAGTGTGAGTTAAAATAAAGCAAAAAGGTATGTCTGTTATACTAGGCAAGGAAGGTTTCTGGCATTATTAAAGGAAATAAATGATCTGTTTCAACTTAAAGTATGAAGTTAAAACAAGTAATACAAAGTTAAATCAACTAAAAGAACAACTTTAACAAAAAATAGAACACTGTAGTTACATCAACCTCATTAACTTTAATTTCTAAGTTGAAACAAAGGCAGTCTTCAAGTTGAGTAAACTTCGATTTTCAAGGCAGCAGGGGAACTTGCATTTCCAAGTTAAACTAACATGAAATTTATTACAGTGTAGCAGTGTAAATGTAGCCTTAAAGGTTTCCATCAGCAAACCAGCAGGAGGCTTTTATTGTGAAGCAGCTGCAGTAAATGAAGTGTTTTTTTTTTACTTTAAGAAGGGATGATTACTTTATAACCTTTACTATTTGGTTTTTATATAGATAACGAAAACTATCACCAGATTGTAAACTTTTCTTCTTATTTTGATCTTTCACCTTTGACTTTTTTTCTAGAAAAATGTTGGTTGGAGACTGAAAATAACACTATTAATAAATAGACGGTTGTATTTCCTTACAGTGTACGTTGTTAAACATAAACATAAGATCAGAGTGAAGGGGACTAATGAACATGTGACTGAAGGAGCTGATCAAACAGGAAGTAGAACCCTCCTCAACAGGATCTTCACTGCGCTCTACATCACAGATGAACTGAGTGAAGAAGTTAATACCCAACATGAGATGAGGCAGCTCGAGACAGCTTCCAAGATGGAGACCCTCCATGACTCTCCAATCAAGTGCAGAGACATCTTTAAAGCCTTACCTGACCAACAGAAAGACATCAGAGTCGTTCTGATGATCGGCGTCGCTGGCGTTGGAAAAACCTTCTCAGTGCAGAAGTTCTGTCTGGACTGGGCTGAGGGTTTGGAAAACCAAGATGTGGATCTGGTGATTCCTCTTTCCTTCAGGGAGATGAACTTGATCAAAGATGAGCATTACAGTCTTCTGGAGCTGCTCCGTGTTTTCCATCCATCATTACAGGAGGTCACAGCAGAGCAGCTCGCTGGCTCTAAAGTTCTCTTCATCTTTGACGGCCTGGATGAAAGCAGACTTTACCTGGATTTCAACAACAATGAGGCTGTTTCTGATGTCACACAGAAGTCATCAGTCAACGTGCTGTTGACAAACCTCATCCAGGGGAAGCTGCTTCCCTCGGCTCTCGTCTGGATAACTTCCCGACCTGCAGCAGCCAATCAGATCCCTCCTGCGTGTGTTGACAGGGTAACAGAAGTACGAGGCTTCACTGATGACCAGAAGGAGGAGTACTTCAGGAAGAGAGTCAGTGATGAAGAGCTGTCCAGCAGAATCATCTCCCACATCAAGACATCCAGGAGCCTCCACATCATGTGTCTGATCCCAGTCTTCTGCTGGATCACTGCTACAGTTCTGGACCACATGTTGACTACAGACCAGAGAGGAGAGCTGCCCAAGACCCTGACTGACATGTACTCACACTTCCTGCTGGTTCAGACAAAGAGGAAGAAGCTCAAGTATGCTGAGAGACATGAGACGAGTCCACAGGAGCTGACGGAGGCTGACAGGGAAGTTCTTCTGAAGCTGGGGAGGCTGGCGTTTGAACAGCTGAAGAAAGGAAACATCATGTTCTACCAAGAAGACCTGGAGCGCTGTGGTCTGGATGTCACAGAGGCCTCGCTGTACTCAGGAGTTGGTTCAGAGATCTTCAAAAGAGAGTGTGATCCTCCAGAAAACAGTCTACTGCTTCGTTCATCTGGGCGTTCAGGAGTTTCTGGCTGCAGTCTACCTGTTCCACTGTTACACCAACAGGAACACACAGGTACTGGAGGACTTCCTGGGAGAAGACTTCAAGAACAGAGACTCAAAACCAAAGTCTTTTCTTGAGAAGATTTCTAAGAATTTTGGAAAGAAAGATAGCCTGGATGTCTTCCTGAAGAAAGCCATGGAGAAATCCCTTGAAAGTAAAAATGGCCACCTGGACCTGTTTGTCCGCTTCCTTCATGGCCTCTCTCTGGAGTCCAACCAGAGACTCTTAGGAGGCCTGCTGGGTCAGACAGACAACAGTCCAAAAATCATCCAGAGAGCCATCAACAACCTGAAGAAGATGAACAGTGATGAGATCTCTCCTGACAGAAGCATCAACATCTTCCACTGTCTGACGGAGATGAACGACCACTCAGTCCATCAGGAGATCCAAAAGTTCCTGAAGCCAAAGAACAGATCACAGAAGAAACTCTCTGAGATCCACTGCTCAGCTCTGGCCTACATGCTGCAGATGTCAGAGGAGGTTCTGGATGAGTTGGACCTGAGTCAGTACAACACATCCCAGGAGGGAAAACTGAGACTGATTCCAGCTGTGAGGAACTGCAGAAAGGCTCGGTAAGTCCAGATGTGATTATAAACACAATAAATCAATGTAAAGATGAAGCCATCAGTATAAATACTAGTAAAGATACACAATACACATACATTTAGATCATAAATCATGCATGAGACTGTTCTTAATCACACCCCAAAAACGGATTTTTATATTTTTTCCCCACTAGTTTTGGTGATATTTGTGTTTCTGTAAAACAGCTCCTGAACAACAGTAAAAGTTTATTTATTTTATCTATTTATTAATTTATTTGACAGGGACAATGCACTGCTCCTTAGCAGTAACAGAATTAGCTGTGAGCTAATTTTCATCTGTAGTCCCTGGGCAGGAAACAGAGAATAACATCTCTGTCAAAAGGGAAATCTAACACCGTAGTAAAAGACAATCAAATTTCACAGTATTAAAACTCGCCCACTACAACAACACACAACATAAACTACAACACAAAACACTACTTTGACAACAAGAACCACAACATGAAGACAACAGCAACAATGGAATCAACAATAAAATCCCAACATTTAGACACCACTACAACAGGACTTCACTACATAAAGATTGGCTGTTTGGGTTGATGATTGATGGGAGTATGATTGGGTTGATTTCAGCCATGATTTTATATTTAATTTAAAACAAGCAACGTTGTTCCATTCTCTGATCTCTCTTGGTACTGAGTTATAATACTTTGTGTCTCTAACAGAGAAGACTGATCTGCCCGACTCAGTAGATCTGTTCTGTACTACACAGTCACCTCTGTTGGTCGTCCTAGTTCTCCTCCCAGTGCCTGAACACAGTGACACAAACTCATTTAATGGTGGAGCGGCCAGATCATTGATTACTTTATAGACTAGACTAACATCAGCAAAGAAACACAAAACTCTCAAAGGTCATGAGATTATGTTTTTGGATTATGTTACAATGATGATAACTTGAAGGCTGTTTGTCCAATGCCTTGAGTGTTTGTTTAAGAAGTGTTTGCAGTGGAGCAAGGCTGAATCTCATTTCTCTGTCTTATGCCTTCCACTTCCCCATTAGCCTTGTGAGACCGACCTGATCTCGCGAGCTCCAGTTTTACACTCGCAGATCAGTCTGGCATCTTGAGATAGAGAAAGTTTGGAGCCGTTCGCCAAACGACCGACCAATCAGCGTTGGTTTTGAGGCGGGTTTAGGTGTGACGCAACGAGAAGCGACTGTTCAGTCTATACAACGTGGTGGATTCCACGGATGAGATGAGCGTAGCTATCGTGCAAGTTTTATCCAAATTATAAAGTATTCCTTTATTGAAAGAAGAGCAAAAAACGTCACTGAAGGCTTTTCTCTGAGGAAAAGATGTTTTTGCTCTTCTCGTGACTGGTTTCGGCAAGTGTTTGATCTGATTGGTTGATTTGGCCCCTCTATTACCAACTATAGGTGGTGATAGACAGATGGTTTATCCAATCAGCTAACCAGGATTTTCGCCCCTTCCCAAAAGTTCTCCAACGGAAAGTTCCCAGATGGATATGCCGAGCAAATGTGAAGCGATCCATCTGTTGGAGTCAGGTTACTTCCCCATACCCCTTTGTCTTAAACCTAGCCCTTGTCCCTCGAAACAAGGGGTAAGGGGTAGGGGTGAAAACAAACCCCTATGAAATGAGACACCACTTGGTTACATCATCATACATACTTAGGTCTGTTTGCAATAAATATTTCTATACACACTGCATGGTGTGTTGTACATCTGTTTCAGTTATCAACGTTTTTAATGTGATTGATGTTCAGAAACACTTTCTTTATTAACAAAATCTGTCTTTATTGTCCATTAAAGTAAACATAACATTATTACAACTATTAAAACTATTAAAAGCATAACGTACATGTCACACACACATATAAAAAAGGCACTCAAATGTATAAAACTAAAAAAAGACACACAAGACCACAAACAAACAAAACTAAAAACAGCTATTCTGAAATTCCAAACCCCAGTCTGATGCCTGTTGGCCAGTAACCTTTCCCTCCAGACCCCAGTCTGATGCCTGTTGGCCAGTAACCTTTCCCTCCAGACCCCAGTCTGATGCCTGTTGGCCAGTAACCTTTCCCTCCAGACCCCAGTCTGATGCCTGTTGGCCAGTAACCTTTCCCTCCAGACCCCAGTCTGATGCCTGTTGGCCAGTAACCTTTCCCTCCAGACCCCCATTTCTTTCATTAGTGTCCTGTATCATAACCAACAAAAATGTACAGGTGCATGAACAGGAATGAATTACACATGATTACAATAATACAGTACCAATACAATAAAGAATGGCTACAACATGAACGCAGAACTTCTGCTCGTTTTCAGCCCAAAAGTGGATCAGCTGCTAGGTTTCCTCAGGCGTCCCTGTGTGATAGAGGACGGTATATGTAAAGCATGTATCGATGTCTCCAAAGCAAGTAGTGTTAAGCACTGATATCAAACGAAATTCGCTGCTAATGGAGTTTAGTCAACACTGTAGACATGCATGGAGTCCCACCGCTAGCATAGCTTAGCTTAGCACAGATCCTGGAGGGAAGTGGCTCCATCTAGCCTAGTTTAGCCCAGATCCTGGTGGTAATAGGTTCCAACTAGCCTACTGTTCCGAATAAGTGACAAAATAACTCCATATACACTTGTATAGTCACAGCGTGTACAAATAACAAGGTCACATGACACACAGCCATCTTCTAACCGTCTATATACTGGGAACTATATTCTCAGAAAGGCAAAGCACTGCTACTCTCTGTTCTGGGCTTCTCAGGTGCTGCAAGCATATCACTCTGCCCATGTAGCAGAAGTAGCAGTGCTTCGCCTTCTGAGAATATAGTTCTCAGTTTATATACGGTTAGAACAAAATCATTTTATATGCCACATTAAGGATGGGTGTAATAAGAGAACTATTGATTAAGTTACAAAATATACTTTGTACAACGTCTTGGTAAAGTCTGAAAAACACCAAGCTTCTTAAAGTGATGGTAGTTGTAAAGTTTGTAAGTACACCAGAAGTTTAGGTAAATAACACTTTCCTTTTGGCTTCTGCTCTCCACTGCTGCTGCTACTGCTGCTACCGGGCAGTAAGACGAGTGCTTAGGCACGTCTACAAATTACAACACTGAAAAGAGATACAGCAAAAATATTTATTAATTTAACTTTTTTTTTTAAAGTAAGTGCTGTAGTATAACTAGGAGGAGACAAGTTATAATTGAGGTAAGTTTGGAGACATTACCTTATTTAATCATTAAATTAATAAATATTTTTGTTGTATCTCTTTTCGGTGTTGTAATTTGTAGACGGTCCCTAAGCAGTCTTTCTGCCGGTAGCAGCAGCAGAGAGCAGAAACCAACAGGCAATTGTTATTTACATAAACTTCTGGTGTACTTACAAACTTTACAATCCATCATTTTATGAGTACATAACCTATTTGTACTAGTGTAGAAGTTTGATATAATTTCGGGCATTATTAGTGGGGTCATTCAAGAGATACAAACGTGGATCCATTAGCGCCTGCACTAAGCTATTCAGCTGATAACGCTAACTCTCCCAATGTTAGACCCAGCTGAAAAAAGCTTTGCGGGGGTTGTTTGGCTCGAGGTCACGGTGCAAAGGACCCTAGGGTGAAATTACTCCGAACCATCACTTTAAGACCCAGTGTCTTCTTCTGCTGTTTCTACTGTGGGTAAAGTGAAGGCTGTTACAACGTGGAGACTGGAGTGGACACTGAGTGAGACGCACACAGCTCACCTTTTAGTTTCCTTAAATCACACAGTTTATGAGGTTAGTTATTCACACACAGCAGAGGTGGGTAGTAACGAGTTACATTTACTCCGTTACATTTACTTGAGTAAGTTTTTGAAAAAATGATACTTCTAGGAGTAGTTTTAAATCACTATACTTTTTACTTTTACTTGAGTAGATTTGTGAAGAAGAAACTGTACTCTTACTCTGCTACATTTGGCTACAATGACCTCGTTACTTTTCTTTTTACCTCCTACGCGTCATTGTTTTTATCCCTCCGCGTACGCCTCATTTTAATGTTTTATTTTGACAGAGAGAGAGACTTCCGCTAAAGCCTCTACCACGTGACTGTGTTTCACCCAATCAAACGTAGTTGTGCAGTCTCGTCACCCTACTGCTCAAACCTAGCAGCGGGATGGGTTAGCTTTTACAGTCGCAGCAAAACAAAAATGGCAATGTCAGAAACGTCACAGACGAGGAGGAACCGCGCCCTGTACTACGAAGCAAGATCAACATGTCCTGGATTTATTTCAGTTACCCGGCTTCACCTAACCTAACCACCGCGGTCCCGCATAAACTGTGTCATGACGCTGGTTATCAACTAGTTCAACCAACCCAGGGTTTCCCAATCCAGCGGCGCCTGTTCACATAAAAGAGGTGATGTTTGCACAACATGACCAACAATAGCCACGTATTTTACATAAGAAGAGCAGACTATAATTCTACATAAAAATGAAAACATACATGGTTTTACAGGCAAAACGCAATACAGTCGCTGCTTCCTAAAACGGGAAGGAAAGCTGGCAAAAAAAAAACGAAATTGCCGACGCTGTAGATGCGCACAACTCTTATCAATATCACTTCCCCATCAGTCAGGCACAAGATCTGACCATAATTACACTTGTACTTTCCATAAACTGTTGTTGCTTTAGCCTTTTATTTCAGTTGCAACCATGGCAGTTATAGCGATATCGTGAGAGCAAATAAAAAATATAAAAAACATAAAACCGCTGTGCGCATTACACACGGCAAATATACCCATCAGGGAATGTTAACGGGGCTGTCGGTCTCTAAATATTTTTTGTATGAGCACACCCCTCTCTTTTTCTCTCTCCCCCTCTCTCTCTCTCTCTCCGCACACCGAGCTCCACCTGATCTTCTAAGAACGGTGAAGCCGTTATCAGTGGAGTATTGATTGGTCAGTAGGCGGTGCTTTCAACTTAACCTGCTCCCAACCAGGTTAGGCATCCAGCATAAGTTACCACGGCGATTGAGCCCGTTAACAAGTGATCCACCTTTGTGAATGAAAGCATGTTTACCTTAGTAAAAGTACCAAACAGCAGCTACATTACCTTGTTCTAGTTCTGTCTGCAGAGTCTGGTAAAAAAAGGGTAAAGGTTTGGAAATGTGTGTTACTTGTGCTTATTTATTTTTTATGTATTATTATTTTATTGATATTATTTTTTTAAGTACTTGATTTTACCTGGATTATTTTAATTTAAGCTATTTTATAATTAATTAATTAATTAATTAATCAAAATTAATTTAATTGATTGGATGAACTATAATTTGTCTAAATATGATTATTTTGTATTTTTGTCCGTCTGATTGAATGCTTATGTTAAAAAATAAATCAGACGTTACTCAACAGTTACTCAGTACTTGAGTAGTTTTTTCACCAAGTACTTTTTTACTCTTACTCAAGTAATTATTTGGATGACTACTTTTTACTTTTACTTGAGTCATATTATTCTGAAGTAACAGTACTTTTACTTGAGTACAATTTTTGGCTACTCTACCCACCTCTGACACACAGTGACATCATGACTGGGATTAGATCAATCGTGCAGCATTAAAAAAAGTTCAATGTATGTTCCAGATGATGTCTCTTTCTCTCTCTCACACCAACATGACATCATGACTTCACGTCAACATACACGCCGACTTCCTTAAGCCAAGTGGCGTGTTATCTCTACGCATTTTGAGATATCCGCGTGTATGTCTACGCTGTATACAGCGGGCGTAAACATACACGCCACTTGCCGTGTTATCGTGAGAAAAAAGCTACGGTTGAGTTTAGGAAACATGACACACAGGACCTGATCCCCGGTCTCCATGGTGATAGTCCCCCCCGACCATCCTCCCCCCCGACCGTCCTCCCCCCCCGACCATCCTCCCCCCCCGACCATCCTCCCCCCGACCATCCTCCCCCCGACCATCCTCCCCCCGACCATCCTCCCTACACAGATTTTCTCCCTTTCATACTACTCGCTACGGCGTCAATTAACACGCAATCACAAGGTAATGGAAGTCAATGGAGGCCAAATGGTGTTGATAAACACGCTAAAAAGCGAGTATGCGTCTTGATAACACGCCAATAATGACATACGAATACGAAAAAAAACACACACACACATACATATAGACACACACACACACATATAGAGACACACACACATACATATAGAGACACACACACGCAAACACACATATATAGACACACACACATACATATAGACACACAGGGTGGGAAATTAACTTTTTTGCCAACCAGCCACAGTTGCTGGTGGATGCCCAATTTTACCAGCCACTTATATTTTTTACCAGCCACTTTTTCCAAAATTCATAAATTTATAAAAGAAAGTGCACTAGCATATTTTGAATTGCTACAATACATAATTTTTTATTATTAATACATACATACAAATATATATATATATATATATATATATATATATATATATATATATATATATATATTTATATTATAGGCAAATAAAAAGTGATGTGAAAAAAAGCCTGCGAGACCATGGTTAAATTGTGTTTGGTCAATCATAATCTACAGTAATTGTAGGCCTACATGTTTAATGAACAGAAAACATATTGACTCATCTCTCAGTAACATAGCATTAAACAGTCCCTCCAGGATTTTGCGGCCTTTTTTTAGATTGTTGCGGCCCAAAATGCCTGATTTTTGTGGGAGCTTTTGTAAAAAATTGTGATAAAAGTTGCGATGACTTTTTTATTTTTGTTGCAATGAAGTTGCGAGAGACAGTGAAAGTTGCTTTTTTGTATAGTTCGTTAAAAATAAAAAGGAAACTTATCTTTGGAGAGAATGAAATTACTCTGGGCTGAGTTGTCCTAGTAACCTTTCCAAAAAGGCTCCGGATGCTGCAAATGTTGGTAGAATATGAAAATGGCTGGTGGATTTAAGACCAAAAATAATACTTTATTGAATGAATACATTTGAACATTTCTTTCAGTGCTGTGTTGATCTTTGCATTGTTAGTTTATTTCCTAACCTGGCCTGGGACACCCATTCATACGCTTTGATAAAGGACTTTAACTTATTCATCATTTCACTTACTATAACAAGCGTAGCTGTCCTCAATTTAGGTCATCCTGTACGTCTCATCTCTGGTTTTTCCTACATCCACCGTGTGTGTGTGTGTGTGTGTGTGTGTTTGTGTGTTTGTGTGTGTGTGTCACTGTGTGTGTGCGTGCGCAGTATTTGAATGTTTTTATTATGAAGCAGCAAAATCCAGATATGTTGGGGATTCATTAGCAGTAACATAACGTGATGCATTAGCAACTTAGCAACAGCATTCTTTGACAAAAGCTTGTCCAATCCGGAATGTTTTACAATCCACCCGCCACTGTGGCTGGTATACAAGGCAAAGTCACCGCCACTTTGAAAAAATACCCGCCATTGGCGGGTGGAGGGTGCTAATTTCCCACCCTGCACACACACACACACACGCACACACACATACATAGAGACACACACACACACATATGGACACACACACGCACACATAGAGACACACAAACATATAGACACACACACATACATATAGACACACACACACACACACACACACACACACATAGAGACACATACACACACACACACACACACATAGAGACACATACACGCACACACAAATAGACATACACACACACACAAACGTTAAAGGAGCACAGAGAGTGAAGCATGTTTCCAAATTCAGATGTTTGAAGTCTCTTTAGTCTGATCTGTCACCAACAATTATGATTTGTGTATTAAAAATGTATTTAGAAAGAAAGCAAAACATGATAACATTAATATTAAAACTTCACTGCACAACTAACTAAAGGTCCATGTTTCTATCTTTACTTAGATTGTTAAATAAATATTTGTGCATTTAAATTTGGCCATTTTCTATAGTTCTTAGCAATTTGTTTTCATTTAGACAGGAACAATGTACAATTAAACATTAACTTTGTATAAAAACAAGGAGAGATGCTTTGTACCAGGTTTTAACGCAATTGCTATTTTCCGCCTGTAGCCTCATTCCCAAATTACACAGTTTACATTTTAAGAGTCAGAGGGATGCAATTAAAGTAACAAAAGTACCTTTGTTTATTGTAAAATATCTTTTTTTTACAGTTTTTTACAATCACTTTGCTACTAATTTCAGAACCTTGATGTCATTTTTCAAAACTCTAGACACAAAACTCAAAACGATCATCACTTGTAACACAGGCTGTCCAATGTTCAAAACATTGCATTGTGCATTCATATCTTTAAAGACATCTTGCTCTTGCACAATCATTGGTTCAAAAAACTAATATATTGTGAAATACCATTGAAAGGTTACTTTAGATCACCCACACACAAGCTAACCATAGTTTCACTGTGTCATCGTTCGTAAAATCATTAAATATTGTAGTACAAAATAGGTGATACATGTTTCATTATGGTACTAAATATAAATACATCCCTGTACAAGTACTGCAGTAGTAGAGAGAATACTACAGACACAGTGGAATCATTGAAAAAAAATCTAAAATATATTGATGAAAAAAAATACAGTACAATCACAACATAGATTTATTTGAATCAAAGCAAAATAATTAGCTACAAAATAGAAAAGAAAAGACAGTAGTACTGTAAAACATCAAATGCAGTGTTCCTCAACTTGCTTGTACTGTAAAAAGCAAAACAGAGAAGTGATTACTGTACTTCTACATCTACATCAACTCTGTCTTGTGGATTTGGCCACAGGTTCTCATCTACATCGCAATTAGCCAAACATCTCAGAAAAAACCTTCAGGCATGGCGAACAGTGTATTACCGTAAAGTTGGTACATGACACTTTAGAAATGGTGTCTGATAAACAGTAGTACATTACAGTAGTAGTACATGAGACCATAGAAACAGTGTCTGATAAACAGTAGTACATTACAGTAGTAGTACATGAGACCATAGAAACAGTGTCTGATAAACAGTACAGTAGTACATTACGGTAAAGAAGTTTGATGAAATATTACATCCATAGATAATGTAGTCTAATTGGTTCATGCTCCACGCTAACTGGTGACAATGAATCTCGTTATCTTGAAACTTTCATGATCTAAACATGGAACATTGTTTGTCTGTTTCCATACACTGTGCATTAAGAGTAATGCAACAGTTACTTATCATTTTGAGTAGTTGTATCAATTGATAGTTAGATGATTGTAATGAAATGAATATACAATCATCTGGAATGTAATGTGTGAATTGCTTTTTGAAATAGTAGTACTTTGATGTTAAGTTATGTCTTATTGAACAGGTGATCTTTGTTAAATGAACATATGATCTTAGGTTTATGTGTATTGTATCCAAGCAACTGAAAAAAGTGTTAGTGTTTTGAAAAATGTCTATTTTGATCATTGGTTGTGAGTTTTGTGTCCAGAGTTGAGAAAAATGACGTCAAGGTTCTGAAACTAGTGCCAAAGTGGTTGTAAAAAACTGTAAATATATGTGGAAAGAAAGCAAAACATGATAGCATTAATATCAAAACTGCACATAGAACTAACAACTAATTTTAAACAATATTCATTTTAGGGGTAAGATCATTGATTAGGGCAATATATTGTTGAGCTACACATTTAAAACATCAACACATCTATTCTTTATTCAGATTGAAGGACTGCGGTTTGTCAGAGATCAGCTGTGCTGCTCTGGCCTCAGCTCTGAAGTCCAACCCCTCCCATCTGAGAGAGCTGAACCTGAATAGAAACAACAACCTGAAGGATTCAGGAGTGAAGCAGCTGTGTGCTGGATTGGAGAGTCCAAACTGTAGACTAGAGGCTCTGAGGTCAGTCCATCTGTTTTTTTCTTTTACAGTGTAAATCTATTAAAATGTAAATCCATGACAGAAGTTTTAAATGTCTATCAGTTCACTTGTTTTCTGTGTTTGTTTGAGTACAAATAACAACAACTCTTTGTTTGTTTTCAGTTTGTCAGTCCGAACAGTTTGTCTCCAGATGTAGTCTGGACTCAAACTGGATCAGTGTTTGTCAGAAAACTATAAGATGTATTCTTCAATGTGATGCAAAATTAAATCAAAATTTAAAATAGTTTTAACATGTGAAACACATAATAAAAATAAATAAAAGAAATAGGGCTGCACAATTTGTAGAAAAAGTCATATTGTGATTTACAATACTATGATTGCAAAAAACCTGCACCAAACAGTAACATTTTGAAATGTGTTTCTCTCAACTAAAAAAAAAAAAAAACAAGGGACATGTTTACTACAGTTACAGATTTTTTAAATGATAGAGGAGAAAGTTTAGTTTGCTCAACAGCACAAATGAAAAATAGAACAACAAATAAGAAAAATACAAATTCTCATTAAAATAATACATTTTATATGACACATTAAGGATGGGTGTAATAAAAGAACTATTGATTAAGTTACAAAATATACTTTGTGCAACGTGTTGGTAAAGTGTGAAGAACACCAAGCTTCTTAAGACCCAGTGTCTTCTTCTGTTGTTTCTACTGTCGGTAAAGTGAAGACTGTTACAACGTGGAGACTGGAGTGGACACTCTTACTCTCTGTCACACACACACACACACACACACACACACACACACACACACACACACACACACACACACTAAAAGAGCACAGAGAGTGAATCATGTTTCCAAATGCAGATGTTTGAAGTCTCTTTAGTCTGATCTGTCACCAACAACAGGTGATACCTCAACATGTGTCTGATGCTTCCTGTCAGGAAATGATGTCACTTTGTGTTCTGACAGTAAACAGGATCCTAAATGATGCACTGCAGACATGTTAGTACGGGGAGGTAATAGATTACATTTCAGATGAAGAGAAGCTGCATCTCTCTTTGCTCAGTGCACATCTGATCAGTTCTAAAGATGACTGAGGATGAAGAGAGCTCTCAGTCAGTCAGCTGGGTGGTGATGAAGATGACAGTGGTGATGAAGATAGCCTCAGTCTGTGGTTTGAAATGAGAGCAGCAGAAGTGCTGTCCATGTTTCTGTCTTTACTTAGTTCATTTTTTATTATATAAAGTCTTATTCATGTATTTAAATTTGTCAATTTTCTTTAATTCTAACCTAAATTACACAGTTTACATTTTAAGAGTCAGAGGGATGAAATTAAAGTCACAAAAGTAAATTTGTTTCATGTAATATTTCTTCTTTAAATATATGTGGAAAGAAAGGAAAACATGACAGCATTAATATTAAAACCCATGTTGCCCTCGGTTCAAATTTGACCTGTTTTCAAAGTTTTTTTATAGGGTGAGGCTATTTGCACCCCTGGTACAATTAGCAGTGTATGCTATTTGCACCCCTGGTACAATTAGAAGTGTATGCTATTTGCACTCCTGTGCATTTACAGTACCTTGGCATATATTTACACACAGTTATCCATACTACTCATGTATTATACCTTTTTGGAATATTATCACCCTGACATTCTTACCATTCCTAACCATAACCAATCCCACTCCTCTTGCCTAAACCTAACCAACCCAACCAGAGCAGGCATATTCATGAGTCTTCCCCTACCACCCTGCGTTCGCGGGTCCTGACTTGCGCAATTGCATGCAAATTATCCAATTCAAATTTAAAAAATAAGATCACCACAGAGGGAAATCAAACTCCAAACCCCCATACCAAAGGTAAGTGTACTAACCACTCACCTTGTAGTTCTTTCCGGAAGCTGATCAACTGTTTAGCACTTGGTTTCGTCAAGCCTCGGTTGCTAGGTAACCATACTGTATACAAAGAAATAGGTACTAACTAACAAACTAACGGTTGTATGCTTTCACTGAAGACAGAAAGCGCAACTGTAGTATAAATTTTCCGCTAGAAATTCAATTGTTATAAACTTTAGAGTCAAAACTTTCCTAATATGCCAGTTTCTGCGGTCATGGAAGATGAACGTCCGCCATGATTTCGGTGCACGCGAGCAACGTTTTTTTGTTGTTACGTCACAGGGTGTAAATAGCTCAGCTGTGTGGCCGAGGCTATTCACACCTGGGGTGCAAATAGACACGTTTCTTATATCAGAAAATATTGGACGTCAATAAAGCGCCGAAAATGTAAAAAAAAAAAAAAACACTCCAAAGGGCGCCCAGATCCAATCCAATCCACCTTTATTTATAAAGCACTTTAAAAACAAAACTGTTGACCAAAGTGCTGAACACAGTCTATGAATAAACAATAACATACAACAGAGGCACAACACAATATTAATAAAACAATAAAAATAAATACAGCAATACAAAACTCAAAGTCAACCCTCAAACTGAGTTAAAAGCCAAAGAAAATAAATGAGTTTTAAGACGAGATTTAAAAACAGCAAGAGACTCAGTCAGTCTGATGTGCAAAGGCAGCTCATTCCAGAGTCTCTGAGCTGCCACGGCAAACGCACGGTCACCTCTGGATTTACGTTTAGTCTTGGGGACGACCAGTAGTGCCTGGTCAGCCGACCGGAGCAGACGAGGAGGGGTGTAGGGCACGAGCAGATTAGACAGGTACTGGGGAGCCAGGCCATGCAGACATTTAAAAACAAATAACAGAATTTTAAAATCAGTGCAAAAGTGCACAGGGAGCCATTGCAGTGATTGGAGGATGGGTGTAATATGGTCAAATTGCTAATTGCAATAGCTCAGCTGGTAGAGCGGCACCCATATATAGAGGTTTAGTCCTCGACCCAGCGGGCCGGGTTAGTCTCCGATCTGCGGCCCTTTGCTGCATGCCACCCCCCCTCTCCTTTAATGTCTTCATCTGTCCTGTCAAAATAAAGGCCGAAAATGCCCCAAAAATAATCTTTAAATCCAGATTGTGTAAGGTTTTAGTTGTTCTTTATCAAACTCTGTATTGCCCTTCACAAACATGTCCTTTTTTATGAATATTAATCACCACCATCAATGCCAAGTATTCCTATTGGCTTTAAATTTTACATTTGTGCTTGCATGAACTGGGGTAGACGCTCCATAGTCATGCTCCATCTAGAAATACATTAGCCTGTAAGGGACAAACAGGACATACTGCTCTGCCTTTCACGTTTTTCGACTCCCAGCTGCTGCTAATGATGCTAATGATGCTAATGGGTATCGTAGCTTACCGGCCCCGGTGGCAAGTTTGAAGGAAATACAGAGGACCACACGGAGTCAAAATCCAAATTTCAGAAACAGGAGTCTTCTTCTTCTTCTTCTTCGCCCAGAATAAGAAAACGGAGAATGTCTTCCACAGCTCTTTATTGGCCGACTTCACATAGACGGAGCAGATTGTGGTGACAGATCTCCCAGAGTTCATTGGCTCTCACATGGCCCAAGGCTCTCAGTGGCGAATGTCCAAACTCTAGGGATGGCTGGAATGTGTCTCTTGTACACCTAGGATTGTAGGGACAGTCGCAGCTAACGAAACCATTACAGTTCACAAATATTCATTAACTTGAAATCGGACACCGTTGTTAGCTTTATCAGACATTTAGTTAGATGTGTAAGTGGCGTGACGAAATTCAAACTGTAAATATACTCGAATTACGACCAAAAATGAAGCTAACTAGCCGCAATCTTGTACACCTAGGATTGTAGGGACAGTCGCAGCTAACGAAACCATTACAGTTCACAAATATTCATTAACTTGAAATCGGACACCGTTGTTAGCTTTATAAGACATTTAGTTAGATGTATAAGTGGCGTGACGAAATTCAAACTGTAAATATACTCGAATTACGACCAAAAATGAAGCTAACTAGCCCCTATCTTGTACACCTAGGATTGTAAGGACAGTTGCAGCTAACGAAACCCTTACAGCTCACAAATATTCATTAACTTGAAATCGGACACCGTTGTTAGCTTTATAAGACATTTAGTTAGATGTGTAAGTGGCGTGACGAAATTCAAACTGTAAATATACTCGAATTACGACCAAAAATGAAGCTAACTATCTGTGAGTTGTAGCTACACATCGAGAGGATTGAAGGGACAGTCGCAGCTAACGAAACACCTAGCTAAACTTCACAAATATTAATTAACTTGAAATCGGACACCGTTTTAAGCTTTATAAGTCATTTAGGTATATGTTGTATAGCTAAGTGGCGTGACATTGTGTGTAACATGTGGTAAGAGATTGCTGGTGTAACAAGCTGGCTGACCGCGCTCTCACTCTCACACAACGGGCCATTTAGCTAGCAGGAAGAGGGGAGCTGCAGGCCCTGGAGCTCTGTCAGGGCTGCCAGCCTAACGGAGCTCACAGCAGGCCGGGGTCTGTGAAGGAAGGCAGGCCGTGCGGCGAGGCAGCAGCACCGCCGCTGAAGTCCGACACACAGTCTTACCATATTTTGCAATTAGCCATCAAATTTTCGTAAAACGGCCCATATTTGAGCTTTATATAGTTGATTTCTCACATAAAAAAGTCTCAGAAGTGAATTTGGTAATGAAACCTTGCAGTGTCTGGAATATGAGATTCTGTCGCTTCTCTAATGGTTGTGTATTTTTGATTCGCTCAACCAATCAGCGCGCATCTCTATTGTCTGCCTATGGCAATTCGCTCAATCAATCAGCGCGCAGCTCATCTAAATATTCACGAGCATACCATATTTGGAAGAAAAGCTCTTGTTACAAATAGGGCCAAAACACAGGGATGCATAAGGGCCAATAAAATATCATCCAGGCCATTTTCAGCCCAACCAATGTTACATACCCCATTAGGAGACCATAAGGAACAGTGTGAAATAGTCACAATAGCTTTTTTGCCCAGAGGCAAAAGACTACAGCCTGTATTCATTGTGTATTAGAGCCACTTCCGCATAGCCCAAAGGGGGTTGGACTGTCGGCTTTTTCCGGAGATTGCCGAGGAAAAAACGAGTGTCAGCCATCTTGAATCCTCGCTTAGCTTCTGAGCAGGAGCAGAAACTGTTCATCCCGACGGAAATTTTGGGACGCGAGCTTTTATTTTGAAAAGTAGACTCGACGGCATGATATGGGACGCTCCAGGCTGCAGCCATACAGTCTTCAAATTTTAGAACAACAATTATGTGCATTCAAACTACCACACACGTGTACCACCGGGATACATTGGAACACATCGGAGAATATGCAGGACACTTTATTACGGACGCAATACTCGACACACTACGCAAGCTTTGCCTGCACGGAGACCAGCGGTGGTGCTCGGTTCCTGTGGCCGGTAAAGTGACATCATCAGTGGGGAGCGTTGAACGAGTGTGCCGGTGGAAAGCTAACGCTAGCCGGCCACCTGTTCTGTTCTGTTGTAAACAAACTGGACTACATCCAACTTCAACGAAACTCCCAACGCTGGTTCAGAGACTGCTGTGTTTTTGTTGTTGTGGAAATATTGCTGTGGACAATCCAGCCTGCTGTCACCGGGTAAGACTACTAGTGGAGGTGGGCTGTGTTACCCCGGACTGCCTGTTGCAGAAATGGGGTGATTTGTATCCAACTAACTGCTAACTGCTGGTGGACATTGTGACTGTAAAATGCCGACAATTCTAGCTACATCCCACGCAAATGTACGGCTGTGTTTATACTCGATGTTTATACCACAGCCCACCAAGAGCTAATGCTAGTAGCTATGTGTTAGCCTTCTTTTATTACATGGCTTGGTTGAATTCTAATGTAGAATTCGGTCTGTTATTTCTTGATAACAGACCGCTGCTAAGGATAACACACCGTTGCCATGCAAAAGCAGAGCGTTGCCATGGACACAGTTCTGTTTACTCCGGAGCTATCAATCAATCCGCTGAAAGAAGTCCGGATAATGTATCAGCTGTGGCAATAAAAGCATGTTTTAAATGTGTAACACCACTTGAGCCACGGTGAAACGTTTTTTCGTGTATATGGTTGAAATGACAATAAAACACACTTGTTGAGTTGATCGTCTCACTGTCTGTCTGTAAAGGGCAGGCGTGGCTTGGGAGTGGCCTCATAGAGAGCAGAAGTCCCGCCCCTTCCGGTGGACCTCATGGGACCTTAAGTCAGAAAAAATATGAACGGTAGTGAACGGGGAGAGGCAAATATTTTTTTGATCCCGTTTGAATTGAGCCATGGATTACAAATATGATGTTCGTCAATTTAAAAGATAATTTTTCAACCAAAGAAAGTCTCAGTTACCCGTAGGTTTGTCATAGTACCACTTAGTTTAGTGTGAAACCGCTCAGTGGACTACATCTCCCGTTTCACACAATCTACGTCACCTAGCTTGATGCTTGGTTTGCTCGCTAGCTAGCTAGCTTAGCTCTGTTCCACAACACATGTAACGTTATTTTAACTGCTGTGTTTTATCCAGTCAAGTGTTCTCAGCAGAGAAGCAAAAGAACGAGAGAGATCCTCTGCTCATTAGAGTAACGTTACATCCCCGGTACGATACACAGAGACATCGTAGCTTCAGAGAGACGTCATCCATGAAGTTTGTAGTCTTTCTAATTATGCATTTTCACTGTCTTACACTTCAACAGTTTAACAATAAACGGAGACTTTCTTTGGTTGAAAAATAATGTTTTAAATTGACGAACATCATATTTGTAATCCAGGGCTCAATTCAAACTGGATCAAAAAATAATTATTATCTCTCCATTGACCCTCGTTCATATTTTTTCGAAAGATAATTCCCATGGACCGGAGGTAGAAGGGCGGGACTTCGGTTCTCAATACAGCAGCAAAGCTAGTGCATTCTGGGATTTGGTGTCTTTCATCCATATGAGCCAAAAACACATTTTCTATCTTACCTAGAAGGCACCAATTTCAATTTTTTTTTCACATTTCTACTACATAAGCGACCCAATTTAAAGATGTATTCAGCTTTCCAGCGGTTAAATTTCCCTTTAACATTAACTTCCACTCCTCGCTTTTCAGGCAAACTGTACAACAGTTTGTTTGTGGAAATAATCAGCCTTCGCTGAGGTCCTAACAAATCAACTAAAATAATTAAAGGTGTATTGGTCTCTGACTAGTCTGGTATATATAGATAGTCTATATCCTCGACCTTCCACTTCCAGGGAATGCTGCCGGAAAATTCCGCCTCATGTCCTTTATTTCGACCGGATGTCCGTGTCCTTCCTCTGTCTCTGTGTTGGCGTTCTAACCTGCGGCTGATTTGTGAGGACTATGGTTAACTGCTCCTCAGATCTCTGCAGGGTAAATCCAGACAGCTAGCTAGACTATCTGTCCAATCTGAGTTTTCTGTTGCACGACTAAAACTACTTTTGAACGTCCACATGTTCCACCAAAACCAGTTCCTTCCTGAGACTATTTAGCAGAGGCACCATGGCTCCGTCTGGAGCTTAGCCCCGCCCAAGACGATTGTGATTCGTTTAAAGAAATGCCAATAAACCAGAGCACGTTTTTCTCCCATCCAGTAATGCTGTGTGGACTAGCCAGACCTTCCTCCAAAGCGCTGTGGAGGAATAAGAGACTATGGTGACACTAAACTGCAGACATAAGCAGAGGTGTCAAAAGTATTCACATTCATTACTCAAGTAGAAGTATAGATACTAGGGTTTGAAAAGACTTCTGTAGAAGTGGAAGTATCAACTCAAGCTTTTTACTCAAGTAAAAGTATAAAAGTACTGGTTTCAAAACTACTTAAAGTATAAAAGTAGTGTAAGGGGGAAAAAATGCCATTAAGGACAAAAGCTTATTAGCCCGTCCCACCTCCACAAAAAAGCATTTTTTCTAAAGACAATGATGACTATAATGTTATATTAAAATTATGGCTGTCAATCGATTAAAAAAAATTAACTAATTAATTGCACAATTTGCTGTAATTCATCGCGATTAATCGCTTTTTTTTAAATTGAGACTGAAGCTTATAATAATGGATATTTAAATGCTAAATCACTTAACTTTGGAAATATGAAAAAAAACAAACAAGGAAAGGTTTTGCTAAGTTCAGAATGTTTAATATCTTTCAGAACAACAGCAGCAACAATTTGGCTTAGTCCTGCTGAAGGCTGCTGAAACGGCTAGAAACTGTCTGACTCAGAAAGGCTGAAAAAGGTGACACATTTCTTCTCTCTATCTCTATTATATATATTTAAAAAAGGAGCACCTTGTTCAATTGTATTTGTCTGTTCTGTATGTTCAAAAATTAAAAAAAAAAAAAGGAGCACAAGGTAACATTAAAGAATGGCTTGTGTATTTATTAAGGCCACCGGGTCAAAATTAAATGATTTATTAAAAATGTCAGAACAATAACTTATTTCAGGCTGAGTCTGTGGTTTTTCAGACAAGGGCAACCGTTTAGCTGTCAGTATTTTAACCGTGTTTATTCCAGCTGCTAGCTAAAGGTAGGTTAACGTTACCTGCTGTCGAGTAGTGTTTACTAGCGTCCCGTTTGGCGATGTTTCAGTTCCCTCTAACGTCCGTTTTGGAGCATCAGAGAGAAGCGCAGGCATTTAAGTGGCACCTAAATAAGGCACCGAAATCCGCGTTGCTATTCGGTCCGGTAGATAACGGTCGTTAAGACACTGGTGCCGTATTAGCACCGGGTCTGTGCAGGTGCGATGGATCGCGTACAAACCAATAGGGTGTCGGAATAACTATGTTTATACTTCTCATCCAACCACAATCACATTCACTCTATCCGGATGGCGCGATTTATCTGGACAAGCCGAACTGAAATAGGAGTAACGAGGCTATTTTTAAAATGTAAGGAGTAGAAAGTACAGATAATTGCGTGAAAATGTAAGGAGTAGAAGTAAAAAGTCTGCTGTAAAATAATTACTCCAGTAAAGTATAGATACCCAAAATTTCTACTTAAGTAAGGTAACGAAGTATTTGTACTTCGTTACTTGACACCTCTGGACATAAGGCTGATATTTATCAGGTGAAATCCCCTTCACAATTGATGACATTAAAACTGGTTCAAATTAAGTTTTTAGAGTGTCATCTCAAATTTTAAAAGTAAGAAAATAAGATTCAAACATTTGAAAATGCCATCTGTACGTCACATTTACAGTTTACACTTATGGTGCGTTCTTTTTGTCCACCGAAGTGGTTTTACGAGTTGTTTTCCGGAGTTACGACCCAGAAGTTGCAAAAAGAACGCCCCCGAGGTCGTATTTACGACTCGTCAAGTCGTCTGAACTCAGAGGACCCCGAGCTCACTTTCATAGATGGCTACGTCGTGCATCACACGTAGTAAACATTGTGGTTATCTACAATTTTAAGCACTTTTGTCTTTGTTGTATGAAGAAGTCATACACATAGCGCTGTATACTGCTACCTATAGGCATGTCGCTAGAGTCTTATTAGGAGTTAAATAACGCCTGATTAGTTATTTTGTAGCTCGTGCAGCTGAAATTGGCTAGAGACGCTCGGTTGCTATATGACAACAACGGCTTTAAGCCGAGTCGGGAGCAGAAAGCAGAGCAGTAGCCTAATGTTAACGTTAATCAAAACGTAATTTTCATGTATCAAACTGTAAAATATATGTGTGTAATATGTCAATAACTGGGTGACTAGAATCCTAAATGTTACTAAAAATGTTACAAAAATCCATCTTTTCTCCGACTCGTAGTATTGTGTGACAAAAAGAATCCAACAACCCCGCAGGTTATTCGTTTTTCGACACGGATGTGACGTCACGCTCGAGCTACTAGTTGCGATTACAAGACAAAAAGAACGCACCATTAACACTGTTAGCAGTTAAGTTACTGAGTTCAGCCACGAGGTTTACCACTTTTAAGTAAACACAACATTTATTCCCATCTTGGTTTCTCCGACAACAGCCGTGACCATAGAGCTAGTTTGTGTCTTTCAGCTCATAGCTTTAGCAGCAGACTGTTGGACGTCCCGCTGTAGGAATCCTCTACAGTGACATACAGACACACTTTACACCGTTTAACTGTCAGTGTTTTAACCGTGTTTAATCCAGTTATTACTGTAGCTAACGCTAGGCTAACGTTACTCGCTGCCAAGTGTAACGTGTTGACATGGAGCGATGCTTCTGTTCCCTCTAACGTCTGTTTTCTGAGCATCAGAGAGCAGCGCAGATATTTAGGAGGCACCGTAATGAGGCACCGACACCAGATTTTAACATGCAGCGTTAGCGTGAACAGAAAGTGGCGTTGCCTGGATCTTTTCAGGGCAAACACGCTTGTGGAAAGCGGTCGCACAACAGCTGAAATGTTGTGTTGAGCAAGAACGTAGTGTTTAAACTTTAAGGAGACTTCCAAATAAAATACTGGCGTCTTTTGAAATAAGATTTTCCAGTTTTTAAAGTTTAGATTTGTTTTTATATATTAAAAAAAACACAAATATTGAACAGGTGGTTGCCAAAGGGGACAACTGACTCAATCTGGTTGCCAATGGCAACCGGGCTACCATTACTTTTGAGCCCTGCAAACACACACACACACACAGACACACACACATACACACACACACACACACACACACACACACAGGCACACTCACTAAGTGAAATAAATCACTCAAACATTATTGTAAATAGAACAAGTAGAACTTTGTAGCGTCTCTGACTTGAATCAGTTCACCAGTTTGATATCTGATGAACTTTTAAAGCCATCATTTCCTGTGATCTGCTGTCATGGCTGGTCACTCTGAACTCAACTAAGGATGTTAAATATCTCTGTAACTTAGTTAGCATGGCCTTATGAATGATGACAGGTATGATGAGGTCTTTTAGGACCTTTACTAAGGACAGAGGGAGTCGGATGCTGTACAGGTTGGAAAGCCTCTTGAGCTAAATCTGTCATCTGTGATATTGGGCTATATAAATAAAATGGACTTGACTATGAATGTAGGGAAAGTCAGATTTGAAATGTTAGATTAGTTTCTATGATTAGTGTCCATGTGAGGTAGGGGTGGGCGATATGGACAAAAAATAATATCTTGATATTTTTTTCTGATTTTGACGATAACAATAATTAGACGATATCCTTTAAAAATGTGTTTTTAAAAGTCAGAGTTACTTAATCACTGATGATGATGATAATGGGCACAATGTTGAATGAAAACAGTTCTTATTTATTTTCTTTAAATTTAAGTATTCAAGTAAAAACAATTCAAAGACAAAATACTAATACTATACTAATTGAACTAGTATAGGAACATTGAACTCTGAGTACACATTCAGTTGTTCACCTCTGCTGTAATGTAAATTGTGCAGCATACAAGCAAGATGAAATCATAACAATACACAAAGGGCTCTGTTCTGTAACATATTGCACACAACCATGTCCTTATTGGAAGCAGTCCTGGAGATGAGACAGGGCAGTGTCAGGCAAGGTTCTGATAGTCCTTCTACTTGGCTGTATAGTCCTTCTGACTGGGACTTATGCTGGGATCAGAATTAGTTTATGTGACCTGACTGGCCCAGGTGAGGGAGAGGAGCAGTTCTGTATGCTGTCTTGATGTTAGAGTATACATGGTCTAGTGTGTTCTTCCCTCTAGTAACACAATCTACATGCTGGAAAAAAGCTGGGGAGTACAGACTTTAAGGACGCCTTGTTAAAGTCCCCTCCAGGTGATCGTGCTGCAGTTTGTTCACTATGGTTAGCAGTGAGCCAAACTTGTGCTAACGTTAGCATCAGGGGCTAAGAGACGGCATTGTGCTGTTTTCGTAGTAAATAAAATGGCTTGTATATTACCGACAGGGCTCTAGGTCAGGTGAGCCGTGCTGGGCAACGATCCTGCGGTCGGTACTCCATTCATTGTGCACAAAAATGCAGTCCTCCGCTCCGCCTCTGGAATTATTTTCTTATCCTGCCGGTAGCTAGCTCGGCGTGCTGGAACCTGGAGCGGCAGGTCTGGCTATGTCCTCCGGGATGTTATGAGCCGCCTGGAAGGCTCTCGTAACAGCTGTGCTGTATCATAGTCCTGTATTGATTAGTTCAGTGTGGCTGTACTTGTATAAATATACACCGACAGGAGAGCTAGTAGCCGCTGCAAAATCGCGCGCCGCCATCTTTGTTGACATGAGTGAATGTGTAGCGTTTCTATCGGTTCCAATGCGTGTTTTGAAGTGATTTTTTCGGAAGTAATTTAAATTCTCGATAATGTCAATTTGCACATCGTTAACACAACAAGGACGATATTATCGTAAACAATATATATCGCCCACCCCTAATGTGAGGATAGTGGTGTTTTCTACAGCTGTACAGTAAGTGAACTAATTAAAGAGCAGATGTGTTGAGAAGACTCATCTCTACCTGAAACATTAGGATGTTAGTGAAGATAAGCTACACTTCATTCACAAGACAATGAAACATGTTGATTTATAATAAACTTTAATAAGATGATCCTGTTTAACCTCTCAATATTACAGATTACTGTGTGTAATTATTGTAAATATATTGCATTTAGTAAACATGTCTAAATCATGTCAATGCAGCAGAGTAATGTTGATCTACAGATTTAAAACCTTAATATAACTGAATAACACTAAATCATTCACTCCAAAGTCTTTATTGAAGTAGCAGCATGTTGTCATTAATATTAATTAGAGCTCTTTATCACTTTTTGTATTTTACAGTTTTTATCTTGATCCTGTTGTGTTCAGGTTTTTCTGTTTTCTAAACCATTTTCAGTTCTGAAAAGATTATTAAACATTGAATGATTTCAAGTAGGAATATTGTCTTCTAAAGTTATCTCATTTATTCTTTATTCAGATTGGTGAGCTGCGGTTTGTCAGAGATCAGCTGTGCTGCTCTGGTCTCAGCTCTGAAGTCCAACCCCTCCCATCTGATGCAGCTGAACCTGTGGGACAACGACCTGAAGGATTCAGGAGTGAAGCTGTTGTGTGGTTTTCTGGAAAGTCCAAACTGTAGACTGGAGACTCTGGGGTCAGTTCACTGACTCTCTCTATCTATTATAGATCTAATAATATGTACATATGTAATATGTACATACCTTACATCCATAAAGTTATAAATGTTCTTTTTGTTCATATTTTAGTTTCTTGTAGTATATCTAGTCTACAGTCACAAGAGACTTGTGTTTGTTAAAGAAACTGTAGAAAATGTCCCCGTTAGTTGTTAAAGTAAGTTAATGTTTATAATTGTTGGTAATTGGTCACATATGGTTGGTTGGTGGAAATGTCATTTATTAGGACATAGTAATGTTGAGCTACACATTTAAAACATCAACACATCTGATTGGATTCTAAATAGATTTTTACCTTCATTTATTCTTTATTCAGATTGTGGGGCTGCGGTTTGTCAGAAATCAGCTGTGCTGCTCTGGCCTCAGCTCTGAAGTCCAACCCCTCCCATCTGAAAGAGCTGAACCTGGAATGCAACGACCTGAAGGAGTCAGATGTGAAGCAGCTGTGTGATCTGAAGGAGAGTCCAGACTGTAGACTGGAGACTCTGGTGTAAGTAGAGGGTTGGATCCAGTCCATGCTGGTTTCAGCAGTATCAAACTAAACCCAGTTAGTATCAAAGCAAAGATCCAGTATTTTCTGTAAACCTCCAACCTTGTCATTGAAGCTGTGAGAGGAGAGAGAGAACAGTCAGCCAATCAGAGACTGTTCTCTCTGAACCCAACAGCAGTAAATCATCATTAAAGTGAGCAGTGAACGTCTCTCAGTTTCTGCAGTAATGATGCGTTTGTCGAGTCAACAGACTTGATGCCCAAAGTCTCTCCAGGTCTGTGAGCTTCACTCCAACACGTTAACATGAGAGCTGAAAGGAAGCAGGCTGCTCTACACAGCCGCTCCACTTGGTGTCTGAACAGGACTGAAGTCTCTGCTGCTCTTTATACTGGATGGTGTTAACTTGTTCAACATGAACACAGTTCTAATGTTTGCAAGTGTAAGAGGGGAGAGAGAGAGAGAGAGAGAGGTAAAGGGAGAGGGAGAGAGAAGGAGAGAAGGAGAGAGAGGAGATGGGGGCATCTGTCACAGCGATCATGAGCAGGATGGGTTGGAGGATCAGCTGAGTCCTGATGATCCCGAGAGCTTGAAGCAGCAGCAGCACCTCTAACTGGGCCATGTTACTGGGAGGTAGAGTGGAGAGACTGACTGAGGCTCTGCACGCTTCCACATTAGCAACGGCACGTGGCCATGAAAGAAGGATGTCGGGCGAGTTGATTGGCCGACATTAGCCTCTCTGGGTCAGTGACGGGGGCTCTGTCTCCATCAGAATCAGCTGACTCAGCATACGTCAGACTACAGCGTGGAGCCAAGTGTGGAAAGCTTATGTTTGCTAACATTTCACATTTTACCATCAATGGTAAACTTGACTGTCGTCGCTGCAGGACAGTCAGCTGTTTGTCTGATAAACTTAACTGCCCCGCCCCCCCGCTGAAACAAACGTTACCTCACAGTGCCCTTTACACACACACACACACACACACACACACACTGTGTTAGTGAGCACTTCTCCTTTGTCAAGAAAATCCATCGACCTCACAGGTGTGGCATATCAAGATGCTGATTAGACAGGAGGGAGGGGGTGGAGAGAAGGCGAGAGAGAGAGAGAGAGAGAGAGGGATAGGGGGAGGAACACTTAACCCACATTTAAATACTGTAGATGTCTGCTATATATGTGTGTGTATATATATATATATATATATATATATATATATATATATATATATATATATATATATACAGTGCCCTCCACAATTACTGGCACCCCTGTTTAAGATGGGGTCATGGACTTCTAAAAATTCTCGACATAGAACTCAAATGCAAAAAAAGAGAAAAATCCAACCTTTTATTTAAGTACATTACTTTGGTGGTAAAAAAAAGAAAATCGCATTTAGAAAAAGAAAACTTGAAATCATGTGTCCCACAATTATTGGCACCCCTAACAATTTGCTGAAAAATGTAATAGATTTTTTTTTTTATATATTTTTCTGTAGTTGCTAAAGTTGGTCAGGGTATCTAGGATTTGTCAACATGGCAAAGACAAGAGAACACACAATTCAAGTAAGGCAGATGTGTGTCGACCTTCATAAGTCAGGCAATGGCTACAAGAAAATAGCCACTTGCCTTAACTTGCCCGTATCTACAGTCAGAGGAATCATTAAGAAGTTTAAAACAACTGGAACAGTGACAAACAAGGCTGGAAGAGGTCCCAAGTTTATCTTGCCACAATGAGGAGGATGGTAAGAGAAGTAAAAAAAAGTCCTAAGCTCACTGTCACAGAATTGCATCAAAGAGTGGCATCTTGGGGTCACGAAGTCTCCAAAACAACCATCAGACGCTCTCTACATGCCAACAAGCTGTTTGGGAGGCATGCAAGGAAAAAGCCTTTTCTCACTAACACTCACAAACGTAAACGTCTGGAGTTTGCTAAGCGGCACTGGGACTTCAACTGGGATTGTGTGCTTTGGTCAGATGAGACTAAGATTGAGCTTTTTGGCAACAAACACTCTAAGTGGGTCTGGCGTAAAACAAAAGATGAGTATGCCGAAAAGCACCTTCACCACCATGAAGTATGGTGGAGGATCTGTGATGCTTTGGGGCTGTTTCTCTTCCAAAGGCCCTGGGAACCTTGTTAGGGTGCATGGCATCATGAATGCTTTGAACTACCAGGACATTTTAAATAAAAAACCTGATGGCCTCTGCCAGAAAGCTGAAGATGGGTCGTCACTGGGTCTTTCAGCAGGATAATGATCCTAAACATGTGGCAAAATCTACACAAAAATGGTTCAGCAGTCACAAACTCAAGGTCCTCCCATGGCCATCTCAGTCCCCCAGACCTCAACCCAATCAAAAACCTGTGGGGTGAGCTAAAGAGGAGAGTGCATGAGAGAGGACCCAGGACTCTGGATGATCTAGAAAGATTGTGCAAAGAAGAATGGTCAAAGATCCCTTTCTCTGTGTTCTCCAATCTTGTGAAATGTTATAGAAGGAGATTAAGTGCTGTCTTGTTGGCAAAAGGGGGTTGTACAAAGTATTAACATCAGGGGTGCCAATAATTGTGGGACACATGATTTCAAGTTATTGTTTTCTAAATGTGTGATTTTTTTTTTTACCACCAAAGTAATGTACTTAAATAAAAGGTTGGATTTGTCTCTTTTTTTGCATTTGAGTTCTATGTTGTTTTAACTAAAAAATTTTAGAAGTCCATGACCCCATCTTAAACAGGGGTGCCAATAATTGTGGAGGGCACTGTATATATATATATATATATATATATATATATATATATATATATATATATATATATATATATATATATATATATATATATATATATATATATATATATATCCATTTATCATGACTAGAAATCATTTAAAGTACACATGAAAATAATCCTGACTTTTATCAAGACATATTTTAGACAACAAATCATTACATACTATATGTATAATACACTCTTACATATACACATACCCATATTTAAGTTACTGTGTGAAAATCAGTTTGATGTGATTGTGCTGAAAAGACGCATGAAGTCGACCTGTGGAGCTTTTTCCTCCTCAGAAATCAATCAAATATTGTTATGAATCTATGAATATTGTAACGATGCGTTTTCCCGTAACTTTTGCAATTTTATATAGGTTTAATAATATCGAAATTGATATCAATATGGTAATATCACATTTTGTCAATATCGTGCAACCCTACTGCTGGCTCTCTCTCTGTAAGTCCTATGTAACCTGCCTAGGGACTGCAGATGAAAAGTAGTTACTTTGACTAATTCTGCCTTATTTACATGGTGTTTTTTATACAACAATGTTCATAAATATGCATGGTCCCTATCAAATAAACTAATAAAGCTTCACTGAACTTTTTCAACTGACTCAAAACAGATTATGTCAAGATGTTGGTGCAACATCAGCACTTTAATATTTATTTTTGTAAATTACATTACATTACATGTCATTTAGCTGACGCTTTTATCCAAAGCGACTTACAATTGCTATATATGTCAGAGGTCGCACGCCTCTGGAGCAACTAGGGGTTAAGTGTCTTGCTCAGGGACCCATTGGTTGATGTATTGCAGTGGGAATCGAACCAGGATCTCCCGCACCAAAGGCATGTGTCATAGAGGTATGAGTTGTAACATTGATGAAACACTTCAAAGTAGAGAAGTATATTTAATTTGCAAACTCTCTCCGGATGGGATGATGAGACACCATGGAGCGCTCTAAGGAGCCTTTAAAGTGCTCATATTATTCTTTTTGGCGTTTTTTTGAACAACTAGTTCAATCAACCCAGGGTTTCCCAATCCAGCGACACATTCGTTCACATAAAAGAGGCGGGGTTCGCCCAGCGAGACCAATCACAAACATCCACCAGAGCCGCATATTTTACATCAGAAGAGCAAACTATATGTACAAAAGACCGTCTATTAGGATTGATTGTGGGTGCATGTGGGTAGCGCGGACACGCGCCTTACACCGCGAGCGGGCGCGCGCACCACACGGAGAAAAGTGGGAGAAAGAAAAAGAGACTGTGTGCGTCCAGAGGATAATCAGTTGAGCTCGCGTGTGTGCGTCTTTGAGAACTGTAAGTCCCATAACTTATGTTGTCAGTTCTTCTAAGCCTGTTGTTGCATTGGTTTATAGTTCTTGTAGATTTAAGTAAGTTAGCTGGTAATTTCGATGTTTGTGTTAATCACTTGTTAGCTAGTTTGCACGTGGCTATTGATTTATAATGCAGATCGTTAGAAGCCTTTGCTCACGCACCGATGCCTAGGCTAGGAGATCCATCCTATGGGCAGGCCTACAGAGTACCCCCTCAAGCAGAGTTAGCCTATAGGGGACCCAGGCCTACTTTGCCAGACTTTAGTCAGCGAGACCCAAGTCAGTTTGCCCGATTAAAGATTGCTCTAGAAAACCTGTTGCCACCTGATGCAACAGAGCTCTTCAAGTACCAGGTCCTCACTGACCACCTAAAGCTAGAAGAGGCGTGTCTGGTGGCAGATTCATACCTCAACTCCAACACTCCATATTCAGACACCATGGCAGCTCTGAATGAGAGGTTTGGGCAGCCATACCAGGTTGCACTGAAGAGGATAGCCAGTGTCATGGATTCACCTGACGTCCGACGTGGCGACGCGGTTGCCTTTGAGAGGTTTGCTCTGCAGGTCCAGTCATTGGTGGGAATGTTGAAGACCCTGGGTCCAGAAGGTGAGAGTGAGCTGAAATGTGGGTCTCATGTAGCACGCCTCCTCAGTAAGTTGCCCCTGGAGATGAGGTCGGACTTTCGGCGCTGTATGTTCCGCAACCCAGGTGCCACGTACACACTCCAGGACTTCACCGATTGGCTCCAGTACGAGTCTCGTTGTCAAGACTTTGACAGCCACTCGCCTTGCAAGGGACAGAAAGAGAACCAGGGACAGAGGTCAGAGGGACGGCACGGAAGGCGTACTGCATCTGTGCTACATGGCACTAAAGATGCCCACGTAAAGAGAGCTGCACCCTCTGCTTCTTCTGAGAAGAGCGACACTAAGGCCAAGGCATATTGTCCCTACTGCGAAAACAACGCGCATTACCTCAACCAATGCTCAGCAATCCAGACCCTCACTAAGGCCCAAATCACTGAGTGGATACAGTCCAAAAACAAGTGTTGGCGCTGTGGAAGGTCCCATCAGGCAGCACAGTGTACGCTTAAGAAGCTCTGTGGTCTTTGTCAAGGAAAACATTTACAAGTCCTTCACGAGGTCAACAGTAGAGCACCAAAGGAGGAGCCAACAGAAAGGAGTTGCCTCATAAACACAGCTACTGAAGTACTCTATCTGGATCGACCAATTGACTGCAACCGGGTGCTACTGAAGGTCATCCGAGTGATCCTGCATAACGGTAAGCGTACTCTGGACACCTACGCCATACTAGATGACGGGTCCGAGCGCACAATGCTCCTTCCAGCAGCGGCAGAGAAGCTTCGACTGAAGGGAGTAGTCGAAGAGCTCGCCCTCAGAACTATCAGGCAGGACGTCCAAACTCTCCAAGGGGCCTCTGTATCATTCTGTGTCTCCCCCGCTTCTCAGCCCAAGAAGAGTTTCCGCATTAACAGAGCCTTCACAGCAGCTCGCCTAGGATTGGCAGATCAATCTTATCCAGTAGCCAGTCTCCAGAAAAGGTATAAGCACCTGGCAGGTCTCTCCCTTCAGCAGTTCGAGAACGCCAGCCCACTCCTTCTCATTGGTGCCGATCATTCACATCTCATCACCCCCATAGAGCCAGTGAAGTTCGGTCCTCCAGGTGGACCAGTCGCCATCCGAACCAGACTGGGGTGGACGCTACAGGGCCTGGCAAGGATAGTGGAGCAACAGTTACAGCCACAACAATGCCTTTTGACAGCCACTGTTACTTCCAACATGGAGCTCTTCCAGAATGTTGAGAAGCTCTGGCAGCTTGATGTGCTGCCATACAGAAAGGAGAAAGTGGTGACTCGGTCAAGACAAGACCAAGAGGCAGTCAATCTGCTTGAAGAGAAGACTACGCGTGTGGAGGTGGAAGGAGTACTCCGCTACGCCACGCCACTACTCCGTAAGAAGGACATGCCCCACTTCCATGCTCCTAAAGAGGCAGTAATGCCGAGCCTCCGAAGTACAGAGAGACGGTTGGCCAAGGATCCTGATCAAGCTACGGCTTACAACAAAGAGATACAGAAGTTAGTTCAGGCAGGCTCCGTTATCAGGTTAGATTCCACAGGGTGAAGTTAGTTTAATGTGGTTTTCGTAGATGTTACCTTCAATAGCTCTGTGTTAATACTTTGATTTCCCCCAGTTTCAGGGTATGTTGGAGAGCATATATTGATAGATGTTTCACAGTTTTAGTTCAAAATCACCAAAAATGACGACACAGTTTAGAGCACAAAGAACTGAATGTCTGTCCAACGTGCCCGTCACTATAGAGGTAGTTAGGGACCGTCGTAAAATTGCAACTCCACTCATTTTAATCTTTATTAACTTTTTTTTGTTTTACACCATAGAAATCTCAAATTAATTAATATATGATGGTAGTTTCAAACATTTTCTGATTAATGAATATATTGGCATCAAACCACCTGTAATATATCTCAGACAACCACTCACAAATTTCACAGCTGTTAGTTTGTGAAAAAAATCCATTGATGAAAATACCTTATCAATATCAGTGATCTGTTGGCTATTTAATGCAAATTTAAAGATTATTATTTCAACACGTTTCTCATTAATGACTATTTTGACATCCAACCACCTGTAATATTTTCCAAACATTGTCTCAAAACTTTTACAGCTTTTAGTTTGTGTTTAAGTTTTTAGCAAATCCCTTAGCATCCTCATCAGTGACCAATTGTCTATAAAATGCACATTTAAAGGTTATTTATTTAATAGGTTTCTCATTTTTGTATATGTTGACATCAAACCACCTATAATATTTCTCAGACATCTTCCCACAACTTCCACAGCTGTTTGTAAAAAAAAGTCTTCAGCAAATCCCTTAGCATCCGCATAACTGACATATTGTATAAAATGCATATTTAAAGGTTATCAATTCAATAGGTTTCTCATTTCTGAATATATTAACATCAAACCACCTGTAATATGTCTTGACATCTTTTCACAACTTTCACATCTGTTAAAATCAAATTTACATCAGTATACGGTGCGCCGGCATGCCTGCAGACTGTGTGGGGGATGGGGTTGGGTGCCGAGGTGCCGTGAAGGTTGTGGCGGGGCCAAATAGTGGCGGGGGTTTCTATTATAAAGATGCGACGTTCATGTCACTTTAATTAGTGACATTATCTTTGCCTGCTGTATCCTTCACAATTTCTGTGAAAGCCGCAATGAAGAGTACCTTGGCAATGAAGACAATAACTATGCAAGACCGAGACCAGACCCTGAAGACCCAGTCATTGGTGGTGGGGCAAATATTAGGGATGCATTGTGTGCTCATTTTTTAACTCTGTAGGTAAAACAGAGAGATTGCTTGGATTAAAAGTTCAGTAACAACATTTAAATGTTGATTAAAAGATTTTTTTTCAAAGAAGAGTTGATGACACACCATTCAAATATTTGTTATAGAAAAACAATAACATTTATTGACACTGGTCAAATATTTTGTCATTTTGTATGGAAAAAAAACAACGACATGTATTTAAAGAATACACTTTTACATGTCAAACTCTGAAAAAACACAAAAGCCTGACAATAACATTTCACTGTTTTTCTAAACTTTAGCACCAAAATGCAAGTCTGACAGAAATTAACAATGAGAATATGGCTCATATACTTTCTTCAGTAAACTGTTATTATTTTTCAGCACCTCACTAACAGACTTAAATTAAAACTTAACATCAAATACAACATAAAACAATTAAAGTGCTGGGTAATAATAATAAAAAATTACAACTGAACAAATTGCAGGTTTTCGTTGCTTGGATCACCACTATCATTTTGATACAGGGTGTATGGAGCCTGGGTAAAGGGGTTTGTAGGTTGGGCCTGGGTAGCTGGGTGTGGAGACCGCCATGCAGCCCAGTCACTGGGAGCTGGAGGAGGTGAATGAGGTTGATGATGTGGATGCATAGGACTCCAGGATGCTGCATTGTGTGGAGCTTGGCTTTGGTGGTTTCCTTGCATGGATGTCTGCATTACATTCATAAACATCGTGTTTGTGGCTGCCTGCTGCTCCATCAGCATCCTGAAGTGCCTCTCCTCTGTCTCCTGCATCTTTAGCATCCACCTTTCCAGAGTGGCATCCTCTTTCTCCTGCCTACGGTCTTCTGCTTGGTTGAAGTTTTCTTGAAACCTCTTGTACATCTCCATTCCAGTATCTTTGGCCCTCCTCTTTCTCCTACTGCAAGGATTTTTTTTGCCTAGCTCATTTCCCTCTATATTGGTGATAACAGGGTTTTCTCCTGCAAAATGAATTAGAACATATTTAGAATTTAGAACAGAATGAGAAATGTATGCATAAGATTGATAGCCAATAGCTTACTATTGCCACTAATCTACAAAATAATATGATATATCATTATAATTAATAGCTCATTTGTTGGTTTGAACGTTTCATATTGTAGCCTACCTAAATTTATATTGTGTTTAGTGTAGGCTATAGTGTTTAGGCTGGTCAATTTTGTTGAAATAATGATGACTTAAAAATATGTTGATAGTCACATCTACTACTCACCACTTTCTGAAGTGTTTTCTGTCCCACTGGACGCAGTTTCAGTTGAGGATGTGGAAGACTCCAGCACCTTAATTGGTGAGCTTGTTGGACGAGTGCCAAGAATAGTATCCATCTCGTCGTAGAAAGCAAAAGTGTCCTTTGCATTCATTGACGCACCTCTTTTTCTAATGGCATCGCCTACCTTTATGTACTGTTGCCGCAGTTTCTTCACCTTTAGATGACATTGCTCTGCCGGTTGCTCATACCCTCTCTCTTTCATCCGCTCAGAAAACAATTTGCACATGTCGGCATTTTTGTGAGTGTTTTCTAATTGACTTTTTATGTTTTCGTCTGACCAAATTGAAATTTAATATCGTATCTCCTCCTCTCCCCACGTACTTCCATGACTCAGTTTTTCTTGTTGTAGCGGGGTTTTGTTATGTTTCCGTTTTTTTTCTTCTTCTTCATTGGTACGTAGTTGCCTAACTTCCTGTAATTGGTCCGAAAGTCCGAACCATCCAAAAAGTGTGTTCCTACTGCAAACGGACCGGACCATGGTTCAGTTTAGTCCTGACCGAGACCACCTCTTTAGAGCGGACCAAACTTTGGTCTTTTGATCCAGACCGTGGTCCGAGGCACCTTTCACACCTGCAACTTTGGTTCGGACTAAACTGAAAAGTTCGAAAGTCCGGACCTAATGAGGTATGTGTGAAAACGCCCTAAAAGCTGTGAAAGTTTTGAGACGATGTTTGGAAAATATTACAGGTGGTTGGATGTCAATATATTCATTAATCAGAAAATGGTTGAAAATACTATTGTTATTGGTAACTAGGCCTATAGCCTACATCTTATTTATTTTTACTAATTCACAAGTGTGAAATGTTTAATGGTTCTCCCTCTCTATAATGGAAGTGGTTTGAGATTTCTATGTTATAAAACCAAAAAGTTAATAAAGATTAAAATCAGTGGAGTTGCAATTTTACGACGGTCCCTAACTACCTCTATAGTGACGGGCGCGTAGGACAGACATTCAGTTCTTTGCGCTCTTAAGTGCGTCGCCATTTTTGGTGATTTTGAGTTAAAAAATAACTGTGATATGTCTGTCTAAATTAGCTATCCAACATACCCTGAAACTGAGTGAAATCTAGGCTTTGACACGGACCTATTGAAGGTAACATCCATGAAAACCGACGAATGTCAAACATTAAACTAACTTCACCCCGGTGGGAGACCGTTTACCGTCTACAAAAAAATTGTATAACCTGTATTTATCCAGGTAAGTCAATGTCATGAGAACAACTTCTCTTTGCCTCTCCCCGTTTATTTTCACCGTGTAGTTTGTTCATCACATTTTAAACATGTTGGAACTCGATGTGTGGAAAGTTCCTCTTTTTGCATTCACGGGACAAAGGAAGAACAAACACACACTGACAACAACAACCACAGTTACACAGAGAGAAGAAACAAAGCTCTTATTGTGAAAATCTGCTTCCTGACAGGTGGAGCTGTGACGCATCAGAAAAAACAACTTATCTGAGTTGTTCGACGTCGACATTTTGAAGAAACTGTAAGTTTGTTTGATACTTGTTTGATACTTTAATAAGTCTGTCTTTCATCTCTTCAGGGTTAGTGTCTCGCTCTGTAAAGTTAAATATAATTTTTCTACTTCACTTCTTATGTCCTGAGGAAGTGTTTAAGGACTCTTGTGTTGAAGATCAGAAAGCTGTCTGCAGCAGTTAGTGTCGGTCGGTCTATTCACTGACAGGACTGATGTGGAGACAACAAGACTCAGCTCTTTTATTCTCTAACTAAATCATCAATATATGTAACTCTGAGCTGGTGTGATGGTCCTCTATGGACCAGTCTCTCTGTGTTGTGTATGTTAGGCTGCATCTACATACGGGGAAACCAGACTGAATCAGGGAAAGCACGTCGACATCACGGACAGAGACACAAACAGCCCACAGACACTTATCAGGAGTTCTGCTTTTTATTCAACTTGTTTAACTGTTAGTTGTGCAAGATATATAAACTCAATATCGTTTTCGCAATATATCGGAAGTGTCGCAATAAGTATGCGCAATATTTAGTTTATTTTGTGGAGCGCTGCGTCCCTCCGTTGGCTGTGTGGTTTAGTTGTGTTGATTTAGAGCTTGAAACGCTGTAATGATCATATTTCATTGGCCAGTCCAACCAGTAGAACATGTCCTGTTCTGTAGACATGGTCCTTATTTATATATTTTATACTGTCCAACCAGTAGAACATGTCCTGTTCTGTAGACATGGTCCTTATTTATATATTTTATACTGTCCAACCAGTAGAACATGTCCTGTTCTGTAGACATGGTCCTTATTTATATATGTTATACTGTCCAACCAGTAGAACATGTCCTGTCCTGTAGACATGGTCCTTATTTATATATGTTATACAGTCCAACCAGTAGAACATGTCCTGTTCTATAGACATGGTCCTTATTTATATATTTTATACTGTCCAACCAGTAGAACATGTCCTGTCCTATAGACGGTCATTATTTATATATTTTATACTGTCCAACCAGTAGAACATGTCAATTGTGTGCACAGAGAACCATATTTTGCAAGCACATTACATTGCATTTTGAACAGAAATTAACACTTGCAATAAATAATTTAGTTTGAGAAAACAAAAACCTATTTCGTGCACAATAAATGTATTTGCATGTCTTTCTCTGCAGGTAGACGCTGCAGCGCTCCGGTCATGTCTCTCAACCTCTTCGCTCTGCACGCTCAACTCTAGACATGCTCGCTCAGATTGTCACAGCGTTACAAGCGTGCCACAAAACCAACCAATCGCAGAATGAAACGGACAATTCTGATTGGCTGTTCGTCTCCAATTAGTATTGTTGTTTTGTTTGACTCATATCTCCTTGTGTGACTAACGTTAGTTTGACTCATCCTTCAAAAGCAATCTAGCTCACACACAGCAGCCGACATGTCATCTGAACAGGCCTCGCAGCACTGTAACTAGCTAAGTTAGGTATCGCAATGCAGCAGTAGGCCTGTCACGCTATAGTCACATGTAAGTAGTTTTGAATACTTTGGTTACATTACCGTGTTTTATTAACCTGAATTCTGTTGCTATATTAGCTTGCGAAGGAGCTATCTTTATCTTAAAGGTGCAATATGTAATATTGTGTGTAATACTGGCAGCTAGCGGTTAAAATAGTTACTGCACTACCAATTCAAAATACTGGAGAGTCGTCTCCCCCGCCCCCTCCTGCCCAGACTTGAAGTTAACGGAGGTTGCCAGGCTGAGACCGCAGCATTCACAACAATGTTACTAGACGCTTTTCTCACATAGCCAGACATTACTCCACAGCACAGCGGAGTAGCTAACGGTAGATGCTGGCTATATTGACAGTCATAAAAGCCCGTGCTCACGCGGAGCTCTGTAACCAACTGACAGACACACTTTTTCGGCTTAAAATGACAGTATGAACCGCTAAAAACACAACAACCTCACTGTCCTCTCCACACGCGAGTCAGGCACACTTTCTCGGCTTAGAATTACAATACGAACCGCTAAAAATACCACTACTGCCGACGGAACACACTTCATTGGCTTAGAATCACGGCAACAATCGCTAAACACACTGCAAACTCACAGTCCTCTCTTTCCGATTTACAGCCCCCCTCTCGTGGCTTAAAATAACTCACCGTTGTCGGCTCCAGCCGCTGACGAGGCTACACGCTGTAAACAGCCATGGGCTGCATGTCTGGTCCTCCGGTAACGTTAGCAGGTAGCAGGGTTAGCATGGCGGCGTTAGCCAGGACCAGTCGGGACTTTACTGGCTATGTCTCAATTGTTTTTGCGAGTAACCAACTCGGTTACCGGTACTCTAGCTATATAATTCAATGTGAGTACACAAACGTTGAAATGACATAAAATGCCCGTCCCTAGTAGCTGTGATAAATTAGCCTGAAGCTAATGCTTACCTGTTCAGGAGAAAATAAGCCAACTCTGCGTCCTTTTGGGCTCTAAGCTGTCTCCATCTTTCAAATACTTCTCCAATATTTACCAGGGGGTTGTTACGTCTCTGGTCACACAACTGTTAGAAACATGCTGTTTTCTTTTTTTATGTCATGTAGAATCTATCTCCGTTGATCCTGTTCGTTTGTTTGCTGCTTTCATGGCTGTACTACCGTTACAGCTGTAGCGCGCTGGGTTTACGTTTTTACAGGTATATCTGGCAACCCGGCCTGGCTGTGAAACTGGGCCGTTGATAACAACACACACACACACACACACACAGATCAAAACATAAACATAAATTCCGTCAGGGAATGTAAATTTCAAAAAGAAAAAATACTGACATTAGCATTGTTGTCAGAAAAGATAGTATTTCAGTTTAACATGTTTCCTTAATATCTGATGAGGCATTGGTGTCATTTTTGGATTTATTACAGTACAAATATTACATATTGGACCTTTAAGGAGCTAATTTATCTCAACAAAGCAGAAACGTTAGCTAAATACTGCCAAGCTATGAATTCACTAGAGAGCAGAGAGGTGTTGTAAGACTCGTCAAGTGTTGTCATGTGTTTACACTGTCTTACAATGAAACCATATCTTGGCAGTAACGTTAGTTAGCTACTGCTTTTTGACATAAAATAGCTAGCTAACGTTAGCGTTAGCAACGGATAGCTACTTTGCAAGCCAATAAAATATAGCCTTGGCAAACAGAATTAAGGTTAATAAAACAAGATAACTATTCAACCAGTATTACAAACTTCTTAAAAGTGTTGTATTGTGACATTTTAGGTGTCTTCAGATGAATATGTTGGATACATAGACTTTATCCATGCTGGGCTAATGTTAGATTGCTTTTGAAGGATGGCGTTAGTCACACACGGAGATATGTAATTCAAACAATGTTATTGTGATTAACACAACTATTAAGGCATGTCTGTAATATACCGGTCGGTCAATAATATAAAATACTGTAGATCAGTTATCTCCAACCTTTCTGGTCTGAGGTTCCCCCATAGCCCTGTCATATAAACTCACATACCCCGCCCTATCAATTCCCAATGTGTTCTCACTATTTGTCATATTAAAGTGAATATACTTACATTTTCATGCAATTGAACTGTAAACATTTAGGTTGGTTTGGTCAGAAATTCTACTAGCTTGGCCTTTTACTTGAAGTGTGGTTAATGTTTCAAAATCCATCCATTATTTTTACGTAATCATTTCAACTGTTGGCTAAGTCAGTAGGCCATTTTTAGCTATTTATTTCTACCATTGATTACTTCGCTATATGTTTAAACATATGTGTTGAGCTGTTTTAGCTGATATATTGTTTTAAATCAATCATAATTCAATTATTATTATGATTAGTTAAGCTGGTTCACAATCTTTCCAAGTACCCACTGGCTACAGCAGAGATACCCCTTGCTGGGGAATAACTACAGGTGTTGTGTCAAAGACTGTTCCCCTGTAAATATGTCTTTCCTGCTACTTGCGATCTAATTGGAGACGAACAGCCAATCAGAATTGTCCGTTTCATTCTGCGATTGGTTGGTTTTGTGGCACACTTGTAACGCTGTGACAATCTGAGCGAGCATGTCTAGAGTTGAGCGCGCAGAGAGAAGAGGTTGAGAGCGAGGGAGACAGGACCGGAGCGCAGCAGCTTCTACCTGCAGAGAAAGACATGCAAATACATTTATTGTGCACGAAATAGGTTTTTGTTTACTCAAACTACATTATTTATTGCGAGTGTTAATTTCTGTTCAAAATGCAATGTAATGTGCTAGCAAAATATGGTTCTCTGTGCTCAAAACATACAACTACTCGCTCAGGAATGAGACACATATATAACGCCATAGTGGTTGGCTTTAAAGCATATTGGCAAATATTGTCTCTGCAGCGTTTAACGTGCGAATTACCACAGCAGTTATCAGGAGTTCTGCTGTGGATTACCCAGAATACTTTACTTTTAGCGCTGCGGCCCAATGTGAAAGTGACACCAGAAGGGGCCTTACCCATTTATGCAGGAATTTAACATAACCTATATACAGCCCGTTAAACTTAAATGAATGAATAATAAAATAATGGTTAGTTGCAGCCCTAGAACTTAATGAATCAGAACTTTTTCTCCAAGTCTAGCCTCAGTTGTTGCCTCTCATGTTCTGAACATTGGAGTCACAGAGCTAAGAATATATATTTTAAGATAAACTCCTAATCATGTTCACTATACACATCATCACTATTCATCTGCCCGCTGCACATAGACTATATTATGTTTTACCCATCCTGCACTCAACCATTCAGCCTCTTTTCTCTCATGTTAAACTACTATTTAGTTTATATTTGTTTCTGTATTTATTGTTTACTTCATAATAATGTTTAATATATGTGTTTGTGTACAGTATGTATGCACCAACCACCGAGGTAGATTCCTCGTCAGTGTAACTTACAGTGGCAGGAATTTAGAGGAAAGGCCAGATGGTGAAGTCAGCCTTCAGCTGGTAGTTTGTTACTTTGGACAGCAGGTGGAGCTGTTACATCAACAATGAGACGAGACTCCAACACACACACACACACACACACACAGACACACACACACACACACACACTCACACACATACACATACATGAACTCATGTGATTTCCTGTAAGTGAAGAGGGGAGGAGCAGATCAGGTCCATGACAACAGGAAGAGTAGAGTCAGTGTAGACTCCATTTAGTGTGAAGAGAACAGAGCAGGAGGAGGAAACTGAAGGCTGAGGCAGGGTGAGTGGTAATCATACATTTATAATATATTATTATATAAGTGTGTGTGTGTGTGTGTGTGTGTGTGTGTGTGTGTGTGTGTGTGTGTGTGTGTGTGTGTGTGTGTGTGTGTGTGTGTGTGTGTGACTATATAAAAGGAAGATTTTCATTACAGACTGAATTCAAACAGAACTGTAACAACACGTTTACTGTTCTCTGGGCTTTGAGACAGTTTTGGTCAAGTCTTGATATTTCAACAAGTCATTTAATAAAGAAATGTGTTGAAAGGAAGAGGAAGAGGAATTCGCGCGCTTGTGTGTGCGTGCTTGCGGTCCTGCATGTGACTCTTGTTGAAACTTCTTTGTCTTGATTCGTGTGATGTGAGCTTACAGTCAGTGTTCCTCTTTTAATTACTTTAAACCTGCTGTAGACCCAGAAAACACAGATTTAAAGATAACTGACGGAGTTCTGGATGGTTTTATTTATGTGTGTGTGTGTGTGTCTGTCTGTGTCCGCATGTATGTCCACGCCAAGGTTATTATAGTTTTGCATTTATCATTTATTTTTATTTTGTTTTCAAATTCAGTTTAGTTTTAATTAGTTTTTAAAGCGGTTTTGATAGTTTTAGTCTTTTTTTGTATTTTGAGTTATTTGTCAGGGGCAAGATTCAAAAAGGTCAGAAAAATTATTTAGAAATATGTATTCAACAATAACACAGGTACATAAAATGTGCATATACATATATACATACATATATAACAGTCTACACAAGACACCGCAGTAAGTGTCTGTGTGTGTGTGTGTGTGTGTGTGCGCCTTCCGTGGCCAATCAGTTAAAAGCTAACCGCCATAGACGTGTGGAAAGTTCCTTGTGTTGCGTTCACGGGACAAAGGAAGAACAAACACTGACAACAGCCACAGTTACACAGAGAGAAGAAACCAAGCTCTTATTGTGAAAGTCTGCTTCCTGACAGGTGGAGCTGTGAGCATCAGAAAAAAACAACTCACCTGAGTTGTTCTACGTCACCATTTTGGACTGTTTAAAGAAACTGTAAGTTGCTGTTTGATACTTTAACAACACGTTAGTCTTTGGTCTCTTCAGGGTTAGTTTCTGGCTCTGTAAAGTTAAATATAATGTTTCTACTTCACTTCTTACTTCCTGAGAAAGTTTGGACGACTCTTGTGTTGAAGATAAATCTAAATGTAACATGAACTACTACAGAGGAGGTTTTAAATCCTTTGCCAGGTGTTTATACGTCTGTCTGTCACCACCGTGAGGCTGCAGTCAGAAAACTTAACAGCTGTGTAATAGAGATCTAAATGAAAGCTGAGTTTGAGGTTGGGGGGGGTGTCTGAGCCTTTCTCCTGCTGGCAGAAAACAAACAGTCGTCTCCACCAGAGTAAAGTCAGACACAACAGGACTCTACTGTTTCCTCTGGAACCTTTCAGAATAAAATGTAGTGACCTAAATGCCTCTGTTACTGTTGTAGTGATGTGTGGAGGAGGAGGAGAAGTGTCTTCATGTCATTATTTTTAACGTCTATACACAGGCAGGGTTTCTCTACCATTCTAAGGTTTAGGGGCAGAACCCGAGCTGCTTTAGGTACCACCTAACTGAATTATTTAGCCTCTTTCTGACCAAGTAGTTACAAGAACGTAGTTATAGGAACAGTCACCTTCTAAACTGTTCTACTAACTACTCTCCCCAATAAACCGGTTTTCCCATTTGCATTCACCCTGGCCAAGTAGGAACTGGTAGGAGGGGTAAGACAAAGTTGTCTGAATGCCAGTGTAGACCTTTAGTGATGATAACACAAACATTTCACAAGAATGTCAACAGGTGTGATTAGATGCTGTGTCAACACAAAATATTTTCAGTTATGATACCACAGCCTTCTAACCTGCTGCTGCTCTTTTTAATCAAGCAGGTAGGCCTACCTTCATGCATGCATGTACAAATAACTGTAGTAACCCACTTTTCTATTAAATATTTTATTTATATCAAAGTAAAACACAACACAGCAAACTTTAGAGTGCAAAGATAAACGTAAGACATCCTTACAAAAGTAAAAGGCATGCTAAACAGTGAAGTTAATACAATATTAAAAAGATGCTGAAAAGGCAAAAGGCCCTGCCCTGAAGTAGGAGCTGAAAGACTTACAGGAACTGTGGTCAGAGCAACTTAATAATCCCAAAATTGTTCCAATCGGAAAAAAAGGGTTCTAGGAACGTTATGTTCTAGGAACTGCAAAAATCCCTCCGGTCGGAAAGAGGCTCATGTGAAGTCAATGTGAGCATCAGGACTAACTAAAAGTCTTTTTTCAGATCTAATGATTGTAGTCGGACTTCTTCAGCTTTAAGTTTGTCTTTAAGATTTCTGAGTGTTATTTGTTTATCATCTGATCTAGCTTTTCCAATGTTTAAGACACACACATGGTAATAATAATGGTCCAATATTATGCAAAATTGCATATTTCTTATTGAAAAACATAACCTTTTCTTAAAAGACAATCCCTCAACTCCCTGCCACCGAATATTTGCACCTCAGTCTTCCACAAAACCAAGACTGACAGGACAGAAAAGTGAGATTGATTCTCAGCCTTGGCTCCATTAGTCTAAATGTAATTTTATTGTGAAAATCTGCTCCTGTTGCAGCCCTTCCTGCCTGCTTCCTGACAAGTGGAGCTGGGACTCATTCCAGGGAACAGCTCACCTGTGTCAGAGATTTCTCTCCAGGCAGAGAGTGACCCTCATCTTTATCAACTCTTTGGACTGTTTGAAGAAACTGTAAGTTGCTGTTTGATACTTTAACAACACGCTTAGAGTACTTTTACTGCAGTAACATGTCTGAATACTTGCTTTAATCTCAGAAGGAAAGCTTGTACTTCTTCTTGTCCTCCATTTATCTGACAGCGTGTTACTCTGCATATTCAAAGTACACACAAAGTCTTAATCAGCAGTAAGACATGATGTAATGTTCCAGAGAATCAGCTCTCTCACTGCTACTTCTACATCAAGTACATTTACTAACAGAGCAGGACGTTGGACTGAGTATTCTCACCGTGTAGTATTAATAGTTTGGAGTTCTTCTTCCACTGTGTCACTAGCTAAGTTTCCATCCACTTGTCAATCGGTAAAAAAACTCATGCGAATAAAGCTGGTGAAAGTGTGTTTCCATCAAACAGCTCTAAAGCGAATAAAAACCGGTGCGTGATGACGTCACATGCTGTTTTCCGATTAAATTCGTATATCGAATTGATTTGAGACATTTTATGGTGTTTCCTTTCATTTTTGCACTGAATCGCACAACATTCAAGCAAACTTTTGCGAACAAAGTTTTGCTAGACAAAAGTAGTAGTTGTTGTTAATATTATAAGCCAAGCTAAGCTCCGATGGGCCTTTGGCTGAGGATCTGATCCAGCTCATCTAAAAGGTGGAACTTGCCTTTTATTTTCCCTCCGGCACCGCTGCGAGACAACTCTCTTTTTTGAGCCGTGTATCGCTGTTTGAGCTCCTTCCATTTACCCTGCAGGACGTCCCACGGCTTATCGTAAGGGACATTCTAAAACGCTTAACGTGAAAACGCTTAACGTGGTTTAATGTATCTAAACAACGATCAATCATCACCAGATGTATTATGGTCATATCTTGTCATGAACACTTAAGCCTGTCAAAAAACTAAATCGAAATCCAACGATATAGAAGTTATCTCACGTTAATGTTTTCTTCATCATGTGTCAGATAACGTCCATAATATTTGGACATTGGGTTAGATTTGACTGTTTTAAGTGGTTATGATGAGCAATATAGAAGAGTTTTTTTTTGGTGATGATAGATCGTTGTTTAGGTACATTAAACCATGTTAAGCTTTTTCACATCAGGACTTATAAAGCCAATGAGAACCGTGGAGAGTCAACCCCCAGCCGCTCCGCTGCCCTGAAGCAGAAACGCTTTATGTCAGATAATTTGACTTTGGGTTAGATTATTTGACAGTTTTCCCTGGTTATGATGGGTAATATGAGAGAGAAATTTGGTGATGATTGATCATTGTTTAGGTACATTAAACCACGTTAAGTTTTTTCACGTTAAGCGTTTTATGTCCCTGTCCTAACCTTTGTTGGTCATTTCCTTCGCGAGCTCCTGATAAATGATGGCGTTTCTTAGATTTTTGCTATCTAAAATAGCTGTTATATTTTTCTGGTAAATTAAAAAAGTATGTTGTCTCCTCGTTTGTCCACTTACATCCGTTCCACCGGCACGATCCGTTCTGCGCATGTGCAAGATGACACGTATGCCATGACGTAGGCGCAAATGATAACGCTGCGTTCATGCCACCACCACTTCGGAATAACGGCACCGCTTCCACCTGCACGATCCGTTCTGCGCATGCTCAAGATGTTAGTTTAGCTAACGGTTAATTTGGCTAACCACCGGGAAGCTAACGTTAGTTTAGCTAACGGTTAATTTGGCTAACCGCTAGCTGAG